>JAFMTC010003417.1:8162-20936 GCA_018845635.1 Nicrophorus orbicollis | reverse complement strand
TTTTTTTGCTTTTCATTTTCGAAAAACGCATGCGTCGGCGTCGTCCGAGATCGATAATGATCCACGGAAAACGTAATAATAATGGAACAAATAGCACAATGAAAAATGTAGGGCGAACGCAAATTCATTGTTCGCATTCTTTTTCGCTTCAGCAGATTTCAGTTTAAAGCTGAAATTTTCTGATTATTGACTAATCTCATGTGTACTGTATTTTAATACTAAATATTCAATTGAAGTGAATGTTCTATTATTCAACAATTCAGCTGGTTGTTTTCTGCTATAATTAATTTGTTAAAATAATAAAAATAAATACATTTTCATGGTTTTACAAATAGCTTTAATTTATTTACTTTTGACTGTATTTCTTATATAGCACTATAATTTATATATTTTTATTATAATAATATGTTGTATGTAAACTCAATACAATATAAATGAAGAAATATAAAGAAAAAATAAATTCGATTGTCTTTCTGCCCAAAATACTTGATACATGATAAGTAACAAATTAATAACTTGAAATTATAATTTTTTGTGTGTTTCATTTACATTAATTAACAATTCTTCTCTGTACATTCATCATTAACTAAAATTTGTTACATTTTACAATAATACATACGTTAATGTGATTTTTAATTTCATGTTTCTTAAGAATTCCAATTATTATACTTTCTGTATTATATCTTTTACAACTGATTGATCAATGGTCAATAGTATATATACACCCATACCTCTCTTTACGGCCTAGATACGTTCCGCGAAACTTGGCCGCAAAGCGAATAGCCGTATAAGGAATTAATTATTGTGCTTGCGCAATATTGACAACATGTAGTTATATCGACTTTTAGGCCGTAAATCGAAAACGTGCCTTAATTGAAGAGGGCCGATATGGCGAAATGCCGTATAAAGAGTGGCCGTATATTGAGGTATGGGTGTATTTTTATTAAATAAATATGTTTTTGTACCTGTTTACTGTATCAATAAATTTAATTAATATCACTTATAAGATACATGTTAAATGACAAATTAAGTACGATAAATTATATTTTTTTTGTGATTCATTTGCGTTTACTTTAATTAAACCGGATGTCAAGATTAACGATTTTTTTTTGTACATTAAAATTGTTTAATTAAACAGAAACATTTTATCTATTTTAATTTTCATGCTATTTCGAACGAACGTGTAAAAAATAATTATTATTAAGTTATTTTCTTAATTAAGTAAGTACACAGTACTTGTTACGTGCCAAGTATATTTTCAAATAGACTTACTTGAACATTACTACAAGTAACTTATAGTCATTAACATACTTCAATTATAATAAAAGTATTTGTTTTTTTGGTTTATTTATATATAATTTGAATGTATTTTATTAGAATCAATTTTACCAACATTAATTTACAAGTAATTTCCAATGCAAATACAAAATACGATGAAGCAATGTTTCGTGCATTTTGATGTTCGTTACGTAATCGGCACAGATTCACACTTCGCTGTGTAAAATATGTCAATGACACATATGTCAATATCAAAAATTATTTGACGTTTGACGTTTAAAATGTTAAACTTTATCTGTTTGTTTGTATTCTAATTTCACAATTTGGATTTTATTACCATGAATTTAATAAGATTCAACATCATTCAAAAACATTTCTGGTAAATTTAAAATCAAATGCTTAATAACTTGGTAATAAGATACAAATTATTATTATTTTGTTAATTGTTTTTATAGGTGCACAGTGCACTCTACTTGGCAAGTAGAAGTGTATTACAAAAAGCATGTACTTCGTACTTTTTAGAAGTAATACTCTTTAATTTACGTTATTGATGATAAATGTAATTATTATTCATTAACTTAAACACTTTTTGTACAGGAAATTATTTTAGTATAAATAATGTTGTCTATATTAAATTTAAAAGTAATTTCGAATGCAAATTCAAAATAATAATATGAATGATATTCAATGTTATTTTCATAATTTATACTACATCTTGTTGGTGCATTATATAAGGTATTATCAAGTACATTTACTTGAAAATAAAAATCCAATAAACTTGATACTTTCCATGAAAATGTTACTTACATTTGAACACACCTTCTTTGTTTTACGTAATTTAATACCAAAACATTTATATAGTTGACGCATTTCTAATTAAATGTGTTTTTGTACATGTAATTTATGTTGATTAACCAAATTATAATTGAATTATTTCAATTCCAATTTTGATAAAATTAATTAAACGAAAATGATACTTGCATATCATTTGAAAGCAGATGAATCTACAATACAAAAGTGCTTAATTAAACCTCATAATTAATAAACAGTTCATTTGTGTATTATTCATAATCCTGATTTAATATTATAATTTTTCTACGAGCATTTGCTTCAAAGAAAAACAAGTTTACGTAATAAATCGTTAAATTTGATGTTTCATAACAGTTTTTATATTCATTAAAGGAGAATTTGTTACATTTTTTACATTTTATGATAATTTTATCGGTAACTTTTAATTTACTGTTTATTAAAAAATCTAATTATTACTATACTAAATTATGTGTTAACATTTACGCTTTTTTTATAATTAATAATAAAATATTGCAAATAAGTAAAATTTATTTGAAAATTTTGTAAAGAAAAAAGAAATAAATATTGTTTATTAATTTTATTTCCCATTAAATTAATAATGATACAGATTAATAAAACATGTTTGTTTTTTGCATTCATTAATTATAATTATTGATTACTTGGAATTACAGGAAACTATGATTCTAAACTGAATTTACTCAACCCATGAGCGAGGCGTGCATTTGATACATTAAATACGTGGATAAGTTTCCATTGGTTGTAAAACCATAAAAAAAGTACGATATAAAAAGCGAATATAGGGCGAACAATGCGAACAGTTGTGAGCAACGAAGGGAAGGAAATTAATTGACCGGTCTTTCTTCGCTCCAATTGCTCTAATTCCAAAGCTGCGAATTCCAAATTACACACGTTTTATTAAAACATTCTTTTTCCATCCATTTCCCATTGCAATTCCAAATGACTCGTAAATAATTACAATTAAATTTGTAACTTCTATCTGTACCTCATTTATTTTATGACAAAATCCATAAAACTTTATTTAATTTTTATTTTTCAGTTTCCCAAGTTTCTGTTATGCAATATAATTAATGAATATAAGTATTTCGATAACTCGCATAGTACGGAATGTTTAAAACCGGAAAATCGAGGACTTTGAAACGTTATACAAATAAACAGCATTTAAATACACTTCATTGTACGGAGAGAAAAACGAATGTTCAGGTATCAAAAAGTAATTTTAGTTTTGAAATTTTTAAACCGTACTATTGGGATTCCAACAAACACACTACATGAATTATTGTTGTGTGTTATTTTTATCGATTTTTCCTGTTTAAACTTAAATTAAAAAAATAAAATAAAAATTCAAAAAGATACAAAAAAATACCAATTTTTACTTTTAATTTATTAAAAAAGCCTTAATCCTATCAACAGTTTTAATCATTTATTTTTTGATCATTTAATTAAAAAGATTTAATGAAATAATTAATTTTATTCTATTTTTTTTTAATAAAATAGTAATCATTTCTATATTTGTTTTCTTTTCATGTTTTTTACAATAAAGCTTATTTTTAACTATTTCCTATTCCACTATTCCGTTTAGAGCATAATGTTAGTTTTATTTAATTAATTTGCATAACTATTGTAACCATTTTTATTATTTCCTACTTCTTTGTTTCACTTTTCCTGTTGTTGCTTTCAAATTACCGGAAAACGCTTCACTTTTTTATAATCTAATTTCATCTTTAGTACCTTTTAATTGGGTAATTAATGCAAGGAATTTCAGTTTAATAATCTTCACGTTAAAATTACGTTGATCTTATATTTAAATTACTTTAATTAGCATTAAATTAAGCTTTAAAACAATGAAGGTTTACGTCTATAGAGAAAAAAAGAATATATAATAAATTATATATAATTATTTTAGTTTAATTGCTTTTACCTATAATTAAATATATTTTGTTTACTTTGTAATTATTTTATAATAAATATTGGGCAGAACGTTCTCTGGTGTACAGCCCTTTGTAGCAATAGCATTTCGGACTACGAACAAATCGGATAACGAACATTTTCTTCAACGATTTGTAAACATATTCGCACAACGAACAACATTTTTAAATTGTATTTTTTTCAATTGATATTTGTTTAATGAACAATTCTTATATTGAAAATCGGTTTTGAATGTTTTAAAATATTTCATATTGGTGGTTTTTAAACTCATTTAGTTTTTTTTGCTGAAAATGAAAGAAGATTTTCTTATAATGTATGAATATTTTATTGAATTATATATTCTATATTTTGGTTTCACACACTTTTCCATGTTTCTGGCCATCCTTTACCATGTTCTAAGTCTTTTGTTAACGTCCTTTGAAGCAAAAGTTTTCCCATCTGAACAAAAAATGGGACCCGAACACGTAATAATCACAAACAATATCTGCTATATAAGCTGTTAAATTATGTAATAATAAGACACCTTAAGTCTGGAGTTTGATGTGAAAATACAATTAAGTGACTTTCGAACAACCCATTATGTTTTCTTTCCTTATACATACAGAAATTCCCATTACTTTATAGAAAAGATAAGGAAATCATTAGTTAATAAACAAGTTTTTTTTGTAATTCACTTTAATTACATAATTAATATATACATATATGAGAAACTTCTATTTAATAATCATACAAATTAATATTAGCAATCGATAATGGTACATATTACGTTAATCATCTGCAATTTCTTCTATGTACTTGTATAGAATTGAAACCAGTTAAATTAAATCTATATTAGACATGATATCGTAAAGCATATATGGTTACCCCAATTGGGGAAATTACACTGCAAAAGCTTAATTAAATTCAACTCGAAGTTTCCACTTGATCCGTATTTTCATTCCACAATATTCCTTTAGATTAAATCATCAGTTAGCAAACCTGAAGTTATTTGAAAATATGTATATTTAAAGAGATTACATAATTAGTTATTAATAATTATAATTGAACTACATTTTTGGTCAACTGATATTTTAAAACATAGAAGTTTTACAAAATAGCTCAGTTATATAATGCAAATAAGGTATTTCTCTCAATAAAATATTGTATTTTATTATACGAAAATACGAAGAAAAATACATATTTTTAGTGAAAAAGTGAAGAAGTTTAGGTTCAAAATCAAATTAACTTGGATTTTTGTAACAATTTTTGTAGTTTAATAAAAAGTAGTATCTCTATGTTGATTATTATAATCGTATATTTATTTTTGAAAAGAATATACTTGCAAGTAATAAATATTACATAAAACTCAGTTAAAAATATTGTTTTCTTAATAATACATTAATTATTAAGTATACTAATTAAAAATGGAAATAATTTTCTATGAAAATAATGTATTTAAAAAATATAAAGAATGAAGAAAGTGACATTACAACATGATAAAAATTTAGGTAAGAGTTCGAAATTATGTAGGTTTATTCAACATTTTAGACGATCAAATTAAAGATTTTTTATTTTTTAAACAAAAACACGAAATTATTTCTATACAAAAAGAGTCTTTAATAAAAACAAGAATTGACTAAGAATATAATAATCTTATGTAACCTGAAAAGTTTAAGTGAGGTTTTGTTCTATTCAATTTCCATTCTTGGATGGAAACTCTGTAGAAATTAATCGCTGTCGAGGGGCTTGAATGGTCGAGAAAAGAATAATGTTGGTAATTTTTATTGTGTTGCACGTTTTCGAAGTAAACTTTTCTCTTTTTCTCTTCACGGACGAAACCTTTCAACAATGCCCTTGAAAAGATGTCCCTTCTGCGGAACTGGACCTTTCTCCCTTCTATTAGGCAGCATCGATAATTTATTGCTTTTACACTTTAACATAACGAACTTCTTTTGAGAGACTAAAAGCAAAAAGAAAAATGACAAGAGAAATTTCGAATTTGAGGAGAATGTTGCATGCATTTTGCTTTTGACAAAGATAAACTATACATTAGTTATACTATGCATGTCAAGTCTACTTGTTAGAATACTTTTATTAGAAGTGCTTTGTTTTCGACAAATATAAAGTATACATAACTAACCACTGCTTGCCAAGTTAGTTGTCAAGTATAATTAATTTGAAATTAGTACAAATATTGTTAGATTATTAAAGGATTCAAATGATACAATATATTTCAATATAACCTCAAAATACTTTCAGAAATGTAATCAAATATCACAAAAACAAAAGAAGTTTTTTTTTCAATAATTAGTTGTTAATATTTCGGCAAAGATTAGTTACAAATCAAGTTTAATAGACTACGCAGTACGTGCCAAGTCAGATTCCAATTATAATTAATAACTTACAGATAAAATTAGAGTGAAATTAGAAATAATGTCGTATTAAAGTACTAAGTAATACAAAAGTATGTGGCAAATTTAGAATGTATGTCATGAAATTATAAATGTTCCACAAGAAATTTTTGTAATTACTCAAAATATTTACAGAATTTTCATAAATATTAAACAGAAAATAATGAAAATTTTTAACAATTTGCTAGTATTGATTGATTTTAGAAGACTTAATTATTTATTTGATGAAAATAAACAATATAAATACAATTGATACAATTCATTCTTAAACAAAGTCAATAAAAACACTAATTTGTAATGCAAAGTAGACAAGATTTATTATTGGTTACATGAAGAATTATTGCCTATGGTTAAAGGTAATAGAATGTACAATGCTTTTCAAACGCAATAAATAATAAAACGATCAAATAATTGCGTTTAATTACCTAATGAACACATTTGTCATTGATTTTAAATCAGAACTAAAAGCAAACGCTTACGTCGTTTTATATAATTGTATATAATTTCTTCACGTTTTAATTGAAATAAAATTCAACTTTTTGTCTTGATTCATATCAATCTATTAGAAAAAATGATTGTAAACTAAAAATATATAAGAACAAAGTTCTAACTAAAAATTAAATTTGTGAGTAATCTATTTGAGGATGTTAAAACTTGTATTAATAAAGATTAAAAAGAAAACGATTTAAGAATTAATTCAAATTTAGGTGGGAAATCTTAGATCAATAGAACTCTGGAGCCGCATGCGGCTCCTTTCACAATAAATTTGACTCCCACTGCATATAAACTAGCAGTTTAATGTTGAATATACTGAACAAATTTATTGATATTTCAATATGATTTACTTAATTTATTCCATCGATAATTCATCTTTTCAGTAACATTTTCAGTTATTACCGGATTTAATCTACAAAATTATGCATGAGAGTATAAATTCAAGTACATAGTTCAATGGATTTTATAGGTAATTTATTAAATTAAAATTAGTCCCCGGTGAGCCATATTTTCTTCCGTAAAGCTTTACGAGGTCGTATTGTATCCAAATACATGTATATGTGTGATGTCATCCAGTTTGCGGGTGGAGGAAAGCGCAAGTTATGTATGTATGGGAAAGCTCGTACACTTCAGAATAACCTATTATGTAAGAGAGCCGTTCCTTTTTTTATCTTCCGGTTTACGTTCCGACCGGAGGCGACGCTGAAAATTGCTGCTGGCATTGGAAAAATATATTTTTGTTTGTCTCTGAAGATTCTTCAAGCCCCAAGGACTGAAAGTCATGTCGAAGTTATTACTTTTTGTGATTGTAAATAAAGAAAAAACATCATTCAGAATTGGCTTTTTCTTTGGAGGATATTTTATATTGTAAATTGTATTAAAAAAATACAATTTCATAATTTTAAAGTCCTGATTAGTGCGGTTTCAAACAGTGCACAATATTGACCCGCACTATATGAGGTATTATTGAATTTTAAATTTACGGTTTTGTTTTGTTATTGGCTTTGATAATATGATTTCGTTTGTTTCGAAGATTTTTAAAATCTCAAAATTTAATTTTTTGGAAATTGTTCTGTACAGTTAATTGTGTGAATTAAGTAGTATTTCATGCATTTAATGTCCAGTTTAGTTCGATTTCAAATTAATTATATGAGTTATTGCTCTACATTGTTTGTAGAGTAATTACTTTAGTTTGACTTCAAAGATTCTTTAAACCTTTAGGACTTAAAGTCATATTGAATTATTCCTATTTTATTATGAAAAAGAAAACACTCAGAATTGCCTCTCAACTGGATGATATTTTATACACTAAATTAGAGAATTACATACTTTTAGAGACTTGATTAGTCCGGTTTCAGACAGTGTAGATGAGGTTAATAATTCGTATTAGTAGAGGTATTGTTGTTTTTTCGGTATTATTATTCTATTGGTATTGCAAATTGCATCTGTCTCTGAAGATTCTTCAAGGTCTGAAAGTAAAGTTGAAGTTATTCCTTTATTAATTTATTAATTTAAAATTTCTGTGTACGAGATTTTATACAGTAAATTGTATGGAAAAAAAGAATATATTAAATAATTTCATAATTTTAAACTCCTCAAATAGTCCGGTTTCAAACAGTGTACATTGGTGGAACTTAGTTTAGTTTATTCGTTCAAAATTAGTTATTGCGCATTTACTATACTTTGCATTAAAATATATTTATTTTATGTTTCTGAAATTTTTAAAACCATAATTCATAAATACTTTTTTATTTACAGAAAGTTTTATGTATTGTATCAAGTTCATTTATTTGTAAAGTACAATTATATCATTTTAAAGTACTGATTTTAAATAGTTTGGTGTATTGGAAGATCCGCACTATATGAGTTATTGTTTGTATATTTTGAATTTTCGGTTTTATTATACAATTTGTATTTATGTGATTGTATGGACACAAATACGCGAATTCCAACTAGTTTGTGGGTCGACTATTTACGGAATTGCACTGCTACAAGCATTGCATTGTTACATTATAATTTAATGGGAGTTTCCCAATTAAGATCGACTTGCTTGGAACGAAATTGTTCTATTCAATATCTAATAACATGCAGTTTACTGTTTCAATTATTGAAATTTATTAGTTTTATTTATTGTAAAGATAATAGAGTTTGTAAAGTACAGTTGTACTTTGATTAACAAACGTGTTCTTAGTTCGTTGAAATTACTTTTTAAGCGAAACGTTAAGATATGAATATAGTAATAATAATTTATAACTCATTGCTAATTCAGATATATTCTACATAGTAAATTACATAAAATAGTACCTATAATTTCACCAACTCGATACGAATATTGATTTAATAATATGAATACCACAAAAATCAATCAGTATGTAATTATAAATGATACTTGCAAAATGCAGAAAAGTATGTTTGGTTTATTAGTATTCACTTCTTTCTTTCAAAGGAAAAAATGCTACAAATATCAATAAATCATAGCACCAAAATTTCTCAATAACATTTCAAAGCCAAGTCCAAATCGCAAGTTGGAGAAATGAAGAAACCAAGTTTTCCTTTCTATACGAACAAGGATGACAAATTACTAAAATTTCGCAGGATCAGATTCATTGTAAAAAAGTATATACAAATTTAATTGTCAACATTGTTTACAGCAAAAACTTCTCTAATTTCATCTTTATATTATTAGAATCCAATGCTAAGGTTTTCTAAATCTTCTACTGAAGAAATATCATGTTCTGCATTCAATGCTTTCAAATATGACCGTCATCGTAACTTTCCAAAATATTTGGATTGAATCATATTTAAACTTATTATTATGTTATTTTCTTCTTAGAAATTAATTCTTTAAAAACTTATTAAGATTAGTTAGAAAATTGTATTTTTAATTCAGTACTATTAAATCAGATACATCCAAAATTTATTGATTTATTTCATCTCCAAACTTAATTTCTAATTTCTTGGATGTTATTTTCTTCTTAGTACAACTTTTAACTTTAATCACTGAAAAAAAAAGATGACATATTTGCAAAAACTATCTACATTTTCGGGTAATTTTGGACTTCGTTATATCGAAGTTTCACTTTCGTGATGTAAAAGCTTCATTATGCAATAAGCTTAATTATAGTTATAAATTACAGTTCAGTATATTCATTTTTGATGAATCAATTTCAAGAACTATCAATATTTTTGAATAATTTTAGACTTCGTTATACCATTCGTCATTATCAGATGTATGAAGTGCATATGAAATAAGTGAAATGATAATAAATTCATTATTTCACAAAAAGTTTCAATTAAATTAAATTTAACATTATTTTGTTAACCTGACTATAAATCCTGTTCATGAAACGCCAGTCGTCAATTAACAGTTTAAGCAATTATTTCAACTCCTACTGTGGAACTCATTAAGCTCACAACACATTTCTGAACGAACAGAACAAAAAAAGCAACAACAACAACTAACGAGTTTTATCTAATATCGGTGAGTTTACATAATGATTTACGATGCGAGAGCAGGATCAATAAATTGCTCTAAACATTTTCCTTTATACGTTCTGCCGCTGTTAATGATGATGCTGTTACCTCTAATTTACTCTCAGCCACCTTCCGCATCCTCAGACCAAAGTGAGGATGTGAATGGGACACAAAAACAGGTCCGAAACAGAATTAACGCGTTCACAGGAATACTGTTGCGAATTGAATTTAAACGAGCCAATTTGCACGAGGATTCTTATTTAAATATTTACATGTTGAAGTCGTTCCATTTCTATCTCTCTCTCTCTCTCTTTCTACCCAGTATTATTACTATGTTGCTGTCTTCGTTGCGCTTTCGGTGCGAACGCACGTCGCGTCATAAACCAGACGACGTTTAATTGCATTCCATAATTACACGACTCGTTGAAAATTCATTAAAAAGTCTGTATATACGTACAAATAAAAATATTGCAAACTATATTTCCTACTTGTGCAATTTGTTACCGAGTTCTTTTTTTATATTTTACATACATTTTATTGTATCATTAGAATGTTATTTAATCGTTAAAATTTTATTATAATAACTTTTTTGTTAAACACAATTTTGTTTCAAATAATTGTCTAAATACTAGAACAAACATATAATAATTACTGGTTAAAATATAGATTTTAAGTAGATTTTGAATTTATGAGTAGATGTTCAAATTAACTGTAGATATTTAAATAATTAACTATTAAAGTATAATAATTAACTATATATTAGTAATTGATGTAATTGTAGCTTTTATATATTTGGTAGTGTAAAGACTACAAAAAGTAGACTCATTTCTATTACCAGTACTCAATTCTTCTACTATATATTTTTTTCATGTGCTCTCGTTATTTAATTATTTAATGAAGATTTCATTAAAACTTAAATAATTCATAAATCGGATAACTCGATTTTTTCTTATTCAATTCATGAAAATTACACAAGTATACTATAAATTATTAGAACTGTACAAGTACCGTGTACTCATTAATATAATCGGACCAAAAATTAAATGTTACTTGTCAAGTATTGAAAGTCTTTTACATACAGTTTTGTAGTATGTTATAATACGTGTATGTATGTAAAAATTATACAAAAAAAATGAAGTCAAGAGTTAATTCCGACTTGTATATAAGTATGTAATGTATTACAAACGTCTTTCAATATACGTGCTAACTACTTGTAACTTGACAAGTAATTTACTCGTAATATTTCTCAACATAAATTGCATATAAACATTGCTATTTCTTTAGAAGTATCATATCATGTACAAATTAATATAAGTTATTTGTCAAGTAACTTTTTCATTGGGTTTCGTTCTCTGATTATATAATCCGTGATCAATGTCTTAAATAAGAACAAATACATACTAATTACTTGTTACATGTTAATTAGTTACAAGTACTTTGTAACCTACCTTTATTAAGAAATATATCTATTTTTAACATAAGTAAAAGTATTTTTATATTATATAATTTTAATGCAAGTTAATTGAATTAGTCTTTCTATTTACAAATTGTTATCATTTATGAGATATATTTTTTTTATAAATATATAGTTTATTTAGATTACCCCTAATTTGTGCAGTAATTACTTTATTTATCTACTTATCTACTATAGTTTTACTAATTTTAATATAATGGGTAGTAACGAAGATTTCGGACTGCGAGCAAATTGGATAAAGATTAGTTTTACGAAAGATTAGTACAGTGGTACCTCGATATACGAGTGCCCTAATATACGAGTGCTTTGAGATACGAGCCGCCGAGCGAGTGATATTTTGCTTTGAAATGAGAGCAATATTTGAGATACGAGGAATCGCACACTACACCGCTGCACACAACAACAACAGTTTCTCTCACCTCAGACTAGACATCAGGCTGTATGCTTGTTTTCCTCATTTTCGAAGCATTTTTAATAAGTTGGGTTTCTTTTTTTGCTTTTTGTACATTTACAAAAAATTGTTTTGAGATACGAGCAATTTGACATACGAGCAAGGTTACGAAAGGTATGTCAAATTATAACAAATACATGTTCGGATAACGACCACCTTAAAGACCTTACTTTTGGGAGTAAAAGTTGATGTTAAGAACTTAAGCCATTTCTTAAATGATCGGTTAAAGAACAATTCGAGCATCGAACATTGTCTTTAAACGGTTCGTTAACCGATCGCCCTCTGTATACGAAACAACTGACGCCCTTGTAAAGCGACCTTTTGCTAATGGCATTATTGATTTTGTTGATGGCGAATGGCAATCATGAAGAAACAGAGTATAGTGTATTTGGTCCGTATGGATGAGGATTCGCAAACAATGGGGTCGACCAGCATCGATCTCTCTCTCTCTCTCT
>JAFMTC010003413.1:0-11009 GCA_018845635.1 Nicrophorus orbicollis | reverse complement strand
ACAGAGTATAATTAAAGAAAAGTGAACATTTGAAGAATATCGAGTAGTGAGTAATACAAGAAACGTATTGAGTTATAACAAGAATTCGAAGGACTTTATATAAGTAACAAAGTATAATTGAAATAAAGTGGAAATTTGGAAAGTTTCGAGTAATGAATAATTTCAGGAACTTATTGAGTAATAACTATCAACCGAAGTACTTTCTGCACGTTGTTATAGTTTCAAATTGTAATTTAAATAAGGTGTATATTTGAAAGGTATTAAAATATTAGATTGGTATCGAATTAAATTGAATTTAGAATTATTTGCTCGAAGCGATTTCTATGAAAATGTCTATGTAAACTTTAAGCCTAGAAATAAAAGTGTCTAAACAAATACACCCATACCTTGCTATACAGCCGCTCTTTATACGGCATTTCGCTGTAACGACCCTCTTCAATTAAGGCACGTTTTCGATTTACGGCCTAAAATGTTTCGCTATAACGGCAAAATAACTTTTTTCCATGTCTATATATCTACATGTTGCTAATCTTCCGCAAGCGCAATAATTTATTCCTTATACGGCTTTTCGCTTTGCGGCCAAGTTTCGTGGAACTTATCTAGGCCGTAAAGCGAGGTCTGGGTGCTATATAAAGCACCCTTGTTTATGATCCCCTTTTTTATAAGTTTTGTTAACATTCGGCAAGTACTTATTTGATTTTATTTTAACTATCTACACAGAAAAGCTATCATGTTTTGCATTCATTTCTAATATTTTTTTTCTGGTAAAACTTATGTCTATATTTTGTTGTATATGTTAAATGTTGCGGTTATACAAGATATGACAGTATTATTATCAGGATCGGCATTAGCGAATTTGACAAACTATGCACTTCAACAAATTAGAAAATTTCAATAAATTTATATACAACTTACGAAGAATTATCTGTTGTAATAACATCAGTATTGATTATTATTATCAAACATCATATTAGTGAATGTTTTACGCAAAATAATAACATTTTAATTTGAGTGTTAAAACATTGATACAATTGTATAATATATAAAATATATGTTAAACTATAAATAATGAATTTAGTCGCTTGTAACTCAAAATCTGATAGGTAGGTGATGTATGCATCTTCATGTTCCATCATACCTACAATTAGAGATGCACATGAATCATTTTATCTATTTATAAATTTATATTTTTATTACGCTTTAAATATAAGCAAGCAAAATATAATAAGTGTCTGCTTTAGATTGGCCAGTGTAAAATGTCTGAGTTATTCTATTTAAAGACATTCACCAAGTACACATTTTTGTTCATACAAAATATCATCTTTGGCAGTGGATTGAAAACAAATCTAAAATAAATGTTATTGCATATTTCCAATTACATCTCAGAGCTTATATGGTTGTCTATACATGCATACGTTTTTCAATTATTTTTATTAATTAAATACACTAATTACATCTTTTAATAAACATCATTTGATTGAAACACATTTGAAGCGTAACAAACAATAGTTTAATTTAAATCATTTGAAATTATTAGTCTATTTCAAGCAAAGAAATATGGATAAAAGTAATTCTGTCCATTTTTCATTATCCATTTCTTATTATTTCATATTTTTATTGACTAAATTACCAACCTAAGATTTTCTGTCCGCATTTTTTCTTTATTTTAACTTTTTTAAATATTTTGTTACCATTTAAAAACATCCTTTTAAAAAATGTAATTATTTAAATAGAAAATCTGAGTATGAATTATTATTTATATTAATATATATTATTAAACATATTTTCTGCTTTAATATATATATATATATATGTATTTAAGACATATTTCAAGTAACTTTTATATCATAATTTATATGATCAATTTTTTTTCTTATTTTTCAGCAAATTTTAACAGATACAGCTATGATAGAAACCGAACAACACCAAGTCCTCAAAAGTCTTGGAGATCTTCAGCTGTTGGTAATTAACAATAATATCATAAATACCAATATTAATTCTAATATTACTTTATAATAGATTTTACTTTTTTTAGAATTTATTGCCTAATAGTATAAAAAAATGAATGTTTCTAGGTCAATCAGAGAGCAGTAAAGAAGAGCGATCAAGGGAAAGCACGGAAAGCAGGACGAACCAATGCGTGCAAGGGACAGGTCGAAGGGGATCTCTGCAGCTTTGGCAATTCTTGGTGGCCCTTCTGGATACGCCTGACGCATCGGCAGGTTGCATTGCCTGGACTGGAAGAGGAATGGAATTTAAATTAATCGAACCAGAAGAGGTAATTTCTTTATATACACTCTTTTCTTAATTATACTTTAATAGTGGCTTTATATTACAGAAAAAATAGCTGAAATGTATCATTAATGAAACTGAAAGGAAAACGAAAAGTAGACTTATTTAATAGCATGAGAAATGATAGCTATGAATTAAGGTGACTGCTCTCAATTTCAAGAAACGAAGAATTGTATTTGGCATGAAACTATTTAGAAACACTGTTTTTTATGTTTTATTCTATTTTGCTTTAATTTAAAAATGCTTTAATTTCTATTATGTTGTTCAATTCGTTTTTTTTTCGGTGAAAATGAAAGACGATTTTCTTATAATGTATAAATATTTTATTAAATTTTTTGTACTCCATTTTGATTCAATACCTTTTGCCATCTTTCTAGCAGTACCATAATTTCAAAAAAGCTTCTGATTTTTACTGGCAAAAACTAGGTCATTTTTGACGTCCTCATTTGAAGTAAAGGTATTTCGGTCTAAAAAAACTTGTAGAGCAGAACAAGCTATAATACGAAAGTTCCAAATCTGGAGAGTATTTGCTTCAAAAATTGATCAATTTCTTGACGTTTGAGAAGCAAATCACAAAAGTCTCAGATGATTATTATGATCATGAATGGTCAAATCCAATACATTTAACATCACGAGTTATTATTTGGCGATTTACATCAATCAATACCTATAATTTATCTTCATTAGTTTCAAATGGTCTTTCAGAACATGGTACATCTTTAACATTAAAAATTGCTGAAATTGGAACGAATTTTAGCACTCATATCAATACATCGATTTGTTTTTCTTATTTGAACAGAATTTTTACCTATTCGATGGTAAAATACTTTCTCTATTAAGAAGTAAATACCAAACAAATACTATTATGCAGAATCATATAAACTTTTTAACAAACAATCTTTGCTATATCAGATGTAGAAATATATACTAATAAGATAGTTTAAATGGAGTTGGATGTTTAAAAATACAATTATGTGTTCGGAAAAGGCGAAATTAGTTTAAGAACCACACAATATATTCTAAAGATAATAGATTTTGAAGCAATTAGGATATCAATTAAAATAGTATTTGTTGCCGATAATTTGTGTCATACAATATACTTATTCTTATTATACCTTTTAGAACTGTCTTATTACTGTATTATTGATTATAGCAAAATTGGGTTGATAAATGACATCGTTTTCATTTATTGAGTCTAATTTCAGTTGTTGTCTTTTCTATTGTTATTTATATGTTGATGTTTTCAGGTTGCTAGACGTTGGGGTGCTCAGAAGAACAGACCAGCAATGAACTACGATAAGCTGAGTCGATCTTTACGGTATTACTACGAGAAAGGCATCATGCAGAAGGTGGCCGGAGAGAGATACGTCTACAAATTCGTGTGCGATCCGGAAGCCCTCTTCAACATGGCCTACGGATCTGCGGCTCAGCACTCGAGCGAATCCCGTAACCGGACGGAAACGGCCTCCAAGAGCGAACCCCATCATATAGCCACTTACACGGACATGCTCAACCTCTACAACTGCGGTATCGGACACCCGTACCACAACCTGCATTACCTTCAGGACCCCACCAAGCACACAAGATACCCGTAACTTCGAGAGCACACTCGTTTTTTTCTTTTGTTTCTTCATTTTTAAAACAAATCTGTGATTATTCTACCATTTAAGTTTATTTCTTTAAAACCAAATAAAATAATAATTAAAATAAATTAAACTAAATTAAATTAAACACATGTACATGTATGTTTTCATTCGAGTGTAGAACGATTTGAAAACGCAAGAAAAGAAAAATTATATATATAATTCTAAATATGTTTGTATTAAAGTGTAAAAACGAGACAAACAAACAAAAAAGTTTTAATATTTAATATTAATAATAATGATAAATTGATGTATATTCTAATCAATGTTTTTTTTTTCTCCTGTTTTTTTTTTCAAATAAATGCAAAAATTTTGTTAACAAATAACAAGAAATGAAACGAAACATTTACAGTCGAATTATTGTTTACTCTTCTTCTTTGGACTCTCTTCATCGGAATCTGATGAGGAACCCTCCGATTTCCTTTTCACCGCCTTCTTCTCTTCCACGTTGTTGCCGTTCTTGTCTTCCTCCTTGTCCGTTTCCTTTTCGTCTTCTTCGTCCTCGTCCTCCTCATCATCATCGTCCTTGTCATCTTCCATCTGCTCTTTGCCAAGTTTATCCTCGATTTTGCTCAAACTCTTCTTAATTCTCAAAGCGTCCGGGCTGTAAGACCACAGGATAACTTCCATGTGCTCCTTCGTGGGTAAATCGTCGTCCCACAAGTTGGGATTTTCATCATCTATTTTCTTCATCAGCTTCTTCAGCGCTGCGTTCCTAACGATATCCCAGGACGGTTCGTCTTCTCCGCTTTGAACTGTGCGTAAATTCTTGTATTCTCCTTTAACATCTTTGTACGCATCCAAGAAGGCATCTCGCTTCGTGTCTTCTTCCATTTTGTACTGTTCTTTCAAAGGCAACAGTAACTTCATGGTGTCCAAAGGTAAATAAGGTTTATTCTCTTTAGCTTTATTGGAGTTCTCGAACTCCTTGAGCCATCCATCGAATGTGGCCATAGCATCATTGATGTTCTGCAGCTTCTCCTTGTCCTTCGTGACTGTAACCAAAAGCGTAATGTATGCAACCAAGCAGTCTGAAGGAATTTAATTGTGATGATGCGCGTGGGAGTTTCGCCGCACTTACGAATTTGTAATACATTATGGTTATTTATAACTTACGTGTGAGGACACGCTTCGCCCTGCCAATAAGTCCTTTTATAGCAAGCTTCTGGTAATCCGGATCTCTGCCCTCCAGATTCTTAATCGTGTCCAGCGCTTTCTCCTTATCCTTAAATCCCAATCCCTGCACGGTGTCGGCCTTCGCTTCGGACATCCTGCAACAATTCGTTTATAAACCACGTTCAACTTTCAAAATAAACTGAATAATCACTTTTAAACTGATATTCGCGATTGGAATGAGCAAACGAAAAATACTGGAGATGAAGAACGCTGCTCAACGAGACGTGAAGAACTGGATCCTAATGGATTTGATAAATACACACGGTCGGTTTGTAAATACGAAAATTGATTGGATTTTGCGTGCGCGACGCGATCGAAAGTCCCACAACACTTTGATGCGAGGCCGAAAACTGCGATGACTGCATCGCACTTCTATACCGAGTCGTTACGTCATTTGGCTCACTCGTTTTTCATGATTTTATGCCGAGAATGTTACAAAATGACATTACCACAATCAGTTTTACCTTCGACGAATATAACCGAATCCACCCAGGCTTGGAATTCCTCATTGTGACCTCTCGAAACTTCGATTATTTTATCAAAAACCATCTGCTCTTCATACTCGCAAAAGTTTTTAAGATAGTTCATAGATTTATATTTTTGGACGCATCTTTCTGTATATTAGTAATGTCAACTTGGAATTGAAGTGCATTTTATGGTTTTCTTCATAATAATCTTATAAAAATAGTTTCATAAATGTATGCATATTTTATTGAATAAGCAAAATCTTAGATTTTTTGAACACTAAAATAGGATAATCCTAGAATCAGAAAGAATATATTAATTCCTTATTACTCTTTAAATTAAACATAAATGTAACTCTGTTAGTCCACTTTGGTATACCAAAATCTTTGTGTTTTTTTACTTAAATTATTTCGTAGAAAAATTATCTCCTACACTTGTATTTATATAGATTTTTGTTTGTACAAAAAAATACGATAATCTTAATTACTCATCAGAAATTAATAGAAAATTTAAATCCTTTCGTCAACTTTAATTCAACCAAAATCTTTCTGCTTTTCTTAAAATATTTTGTATAAAAATTGTCTCATATATTTGCATAGTTTATTTGGACAAATAATTATTATAGTCTAGGAATTACAGAAAATATATGAATTTCTTATTATTACTTATAAGTTAAATGTAAATCTAACTATGTAAGTCGATTTTCTTTTATCCAAAATCTTTGTGATTATATTTCACTTAAAATAATTTGTATGGAAATTGTCTCCAATATTCGCACATCCATAGATTTTTTTGGAGAATTGCACGATAATCTAAGAATCAGAATAAATTAATTATTACTCATCAGAAATTAAACGGAAATCAAAGTCCGAATATACACTTTCGTATATCAAGAATCTTTGTGATTTTGTACATAGAATATTTAGTATAAAAAAATATACTCCAGTATTTGTATTATTCATATGTACAAAAAAATACATTAATTAGGAAGAATATTCCTTGTTACTTCTCAGATATAAAACACAAATCTAATTCTGTAAGTCTTTCACAAATCTTCTGTTTTTAACACAAAAATCCAGTCTTATCAATATATCCTACATTCACATTAAGTAATACTAAGAAACATTGTGAAAATTCAAAAGATCGAGCTTGACCTATATCAAATTATATTTATAATCCGTGAGTCATGCACATTGTACATAATGTAATTGAAATATTGAATAAAAATAAATAAGAAAAAAAAAACTAGCAAACAAATTAAATTTTAATAAATGCATAATCTCCGATTAGTTGCTAATGAGTAATTTTTATTAATAGATCTTAAGTTTCTTCTATTATTTGATGTATGAAAATGCAGATTCGCTTCAATCCCAAGTAGATCCAATGATAAATTGTAGAATATGTTTTTTTTTGTTGCTACATTACTAATGTATTCTTTAGTGTGTATGTGTATGTACATTTATTTTGTCGGTACACCAACGTTTAAAAATATTTGACCTCCAAAGCGTTCCGTATTGTTTATATTTAGAAAAAATGTAAACATGAATGTACTTTTTTCGAATGAACTCGACCCATTGGCAACCAGTTATACAATCAGCAGCAGCCGAACGCGTGTTTTAACACTTCATTTTGTTATTTACGTTACAAACATTCAAATGAATTCAATTATTACCATTAAAATACGTATAAATATTCTGTTTCCGTGCGTGATATTTCGCCAATAATGTTATAAATATTGTTTATATGCAAAATATTACATAAAACTTTAATTTATAATTTGGTTAATATTCAAAAATCAAATAAGCTAAAATTAACAGTGTTTCTCAACCAACAAAATATTGTGTAGCTGTGACACATGACACATCATACGATGAATTGGTGAATAACTTAGAAGGTTAACGGAAAACTGAGAAATATGAAAATAGAATACACATTCAATGTAGTTTAAATCCGTTGGTACAGTTGATCATCTTTAATTTTATTATAACTATTAACCATTGGTCTTATTTCCTCCACCGTCCTATTCTCTGTTTTGTCCATGTTCTGTTTTTTCGAAGTACATGTTTTTGGTTGTTATGTTTTTACTTCTGATATTTCAGGAAATTGAGTGGTAGTATAAGTTGAGAAACGCTGGTATAGAGGATGCTTCAATGGTATTTTTTTTAAGTTTTTATTTTAGAAATTAAATCAATTTTTGGTACCAAATCATGTAAAAATGATTAAATGATGTAATTGTGCATTATTTTATATAATTTAAAATGGTTTATTCTTTGATTACTTGCGAAGATTCATATAGATAAGGTGGTGTTTCATTCTTGTTTTGTTTATAATTTTAAGGTTGCTACGATAAATCATATTTATGATTACATAATGTTTTATGTAACGAAATGTTATAAAAATTGTATGTCTACAAAGTGTACTTAATCATTGCGTGATTGGAATATCACTTAATTAGCAAATTTAATCAATCTTGAGTTTGTATCGACGTCGAACGTTCTATATGAATATAGAACGTTTCCAGATGCCAATATGTTTATTCTAATGTTGACTGCATGACATTTTGCAACTGAGCTATTTTTATAAAGACATATACGTATTATCAAATTATCGTGTATATTTATATACTAAATAATCACATCAGTCAACGCTAATAGCATGTTAATTTAATCAACTATACCCAATGTATTTATTATAATAAGAAGCAGTAAACAAAATTTATTTATTTTTATTAACACAAATGGACATTGACTGGAAAGAAGAATAAATGTATCAATAATCTTAGTAAATAAGTGTTTGATAGGTGGAAAAACCTATCATTAATGTACTTTCTAAGAGTTGAATTGAATTTATTCTATCAATATGTTTTGTTTTATTGATTTGTTTATGTAAATATTGCAATAAAAGTAGTAATTATTTCTATTTGCTTAATAAATACACATTTATATTAAAAGTAATTGAAAACTGTACGTGAAATGATAACTGACCGACTTTAAATAATTGCCTATTTATAGTACAATAAATATACAGATTTGACCTGAAACAAAATATTTGTAGCATTTTCTTTAAAAAAGATCTAATTAAATTTGATGGATGGATACACCTAAGTTCCAAAGTTATTACAGTAAATGAATTTTTGTTCTTTTAATATTGTACGAATATGTTTTTATCTGTTTATTAAATTCTTGCATTATATGCAGTATTTATTACTATTTGTTTTTATAACTAACTATACATTTATAATAAAAGTAATTGAATAATGTATGTAGAATGATATGCTGACTGTAAATGATTGTCTATTTATACTTGAATCAATATACAGATTTGACCTGAAGCATAGAATTTGTAGCAAATATTCAGATGCGCAGAGTGCACCGAATATGCAATTAACAACATTCCATTTATAGACGGAGCTATCCTTTTGCATGTCCCCAAGGTCATTTATTCAATATTCACATATTAAGTATGTTATATTGTAAGCAGAAAAAACAATAGCCTATAGCCATTTGCAGCAATAGTATTTTATTTTTCTTCTATTTTTTTTTTCGTATTGGGCTTATTTTTTGTAGTTAATGTTGCGATAAATGTTATTATTAATATTGTTATATTGCTTTGATATACTAATCATACTTTATTTAATAGATATCACGTGTATAATTATTTAGCTATTGAGAAAATCATCATTGTTACTTTTTTCTAAACATTTAATTAGTAAGAAATTATGTTGAATGAAAATGTCTATAAGTGAATATTGATTTTTATTTGTGAGAACAATTTTAATATCTGTTTACAATTATAATAATATACAATTGGTATATAATATATGAATTATTGTTATAAAATAGAAATAATACAGCATTATGTTTTTAACTGTAAGAATTTCTTGTGATGGACTCTTAACATAGGCAACCAGATTTACTTAAATATAAATTGAGTTTTGAATATGTTGCCCTCAAGTTACTGAGATAGTTGTGGGAAGTGAAATTGAGTTTATAAGTCATATAAATGTTTAATTTTACAAGAAAAGGTCAATCGACAGATGTTCACTAATTTTATTCTATATTTCTCTATAATCGTACTTCACAGAAATTTCATCATTTCATTCAATATTTTTCATTTATAAAATGAAGTAGAGAGTAAAGTAGGGACTAAAGTAGAAAGTAAAGAAAAGAGTAAAATAGGTAGCAGAATAGGGAGAAAAATAGCGATTATAGATGAGAGTAAAGTAGAAAGTAATGTAATGAGTAAAGTAAAGGATAAATCAAAGAGGAATGTAAAGAATAAAGTAGAGCATAATGTAGTAGGTAAAGTTAAGAGTAAAGCAGACACTAAAGGATAAAGTATAGTGTAATGTAAAGAGTAAAGTGAATTGTAAAGTAGAGAGCCTACGTTGAGTTTATTAAAGGTACACTCTAGTGTGGACACTTCAAGCGTGTATAATATAATTATAATTGCAAACTATAATATTTGAATATGTTGGTGAAATAAAATACAAGTGTTTTTGGTTATTTTTTATATTTCTTTAAAAAAATGTTATAAATATATACAAAACACGAAGTTACATCGCAACCACTTTAAAAACGTTTCTTCTATTTTTGGCTTTCTCTCTAGATGTTTATTATTACAAAAAAAACATGTATTTGCGAGGATTTACATGAATACAAAATTAAATAATATATAATAATAATAATAAAAAACATGAAATAAATAATCGTTGCATGATTTAAAATGTAATCTTAAATTACTTAAATATTACATGGGTCTATTTACAGGTGTGCGTCCACCAGGTGCATGTCGAAGATTTTGATATGACGAGATCAAGCAGTATCCGACAAGCTATCCTCTTCCTCTTCCAAAATTCCGTCCACCCAGTGGCATGCCGCTAATCATAACTCGGTGGTTTCCATCTTTCGGGGCGGCAGAATCGGAGGAAGAGTTTGGTAGACGTTCTGAATTCTATTCGATTCAATTGGACAATTACCATCGTCCGCCGAACTCAGAACGTTCTCATCGAGAGAATCTCTATCGGATCCTTGGCTACAAAATGTAATTTATATTGAGAAATATTTAAAGACAAATGGTAAATTTTAACTACCTAAGTTCATCAGTGTTTTTGTACCATTCGTTCTCGTAGGCCTTGAGCCACATCGGGTTACTTCCTTCCATGCTGTGTTTATTGGTGTTCGGGACTCTTCCGCTTAAACCGCTCAATCCACGACCGTCGATATCTGAATCTAATCCACCTGGAAACCTTGAAATGTTAGTGATGATTCTATGAATATCTAAAGTAATTACCGTAAGCGGTTGTTGTTGCAGCTTTAAGTTTCCTCTGATAGGTATGTCTTTGGTTTATGCAAAGTGCTAAGCACAGTAAAAGCAAGAGTAGGAGGAATAAAGACGAGGCCGTTAACCAGAATGTAGTTCCGGCTTTCTGGA
>JAFMTC010003404.1:29022-41948 GCA_018845635.1 Nicrophorus orbicollis | reverse complement strand
TTTTTTTTTCTAAAGAGGTTGAAGAGACGAGTTTTAGTGAAGGAGAAGAGTGTGCCGGAAATAGAGTCATGGGAGAGGAATCGAGCATAATGAGGGCTTTATAATTAACTACGAGGAAACGGAGCGCAGGTTGGGCCTGATTTACCTCTGGATAAGCTCAACGGAAATAAAGGAATAAAAAAGAAACGAGGAAAGGAAACACAACTGAAACGTTTACAAAGGATGCGCTCGAAGCGGCCGCAATTAGCAGTGCTCGCAAATAGTATGAAGTTTGAAAAAAAAAATCAGACTTTAAAGCTTAACTGTAACAATTGCATATGTTGGAGATACTATTGTGTTTTAAGGAAGAGACTTCTGAAACGGTTATTTTAAGCTCACCGGTTGCCGTTTTATTTCTGCTTCATTATCGGGTAGATCTGACGAGATATTTAAATTACATTCCAGGCACATCTTCTTCTCACAGCTTGTGTTCAAAGACACAACTTAAGAATTTGGTTGTGAATATTTTTAGATTCAGTGTTAAGTGTTAATATTAAAGCAACTAACTGTGAATTATCAATGTCATAAACAATTTGCATAAAAAACTTCAATTTAACTGTCATCAATGTATTGCCAATTACATCAACTTCAGTTTGATTGTTAAATGTTAATATCATAAGTCAGTTGTCAATCTTATACACAATTTACTGAAAACACTTCAATTTTACTGCCATAAAGAACTTGTTGATTACTTCAATTTCAGAATTAAGTTGTGAATAACTTTAGTTTCATCGTTAAGTATTAATATCATAATCAATGGACTGTCATATGTCAATGTCATAAACAATTTGGATAAAAACCTTCAATTTAGAAGTCAACAAATTATTATCAATTACGTCAATATCAGACATAATTTGTTAGTTAAGTTGTGAATAATTTCAGTTTTATCGATAATTTTTAATATCGTGAGCAACTGACTGTCATATGTAAATTGACATACACATTTTACTGTCATAAAGTTATTGTCAATTACGTCAAATTGATAATAAAGTTCTAATTGAGTTTAGTTTTATCATTAAGTATTAACATTATAAGGAAGTGACTGTCATATGTCAATTGACAATGTCATAAACAATTTGCACAAATAAAACTTAAATTGTTTGATCACGAAGATATTAACAATTATGTCGATTTAAGAATTAAGTTGTGAATGACTTTAGTTTCATTGTTAAGTATTAATATCATAATCAATAGACTGTCATATGTCAATGTCATAAACAATTTGGACAAGAAACTTCAATTTAGAAGTCAACAAATTATTATCAATTACGTCAATATCAGACATAATTTGTTAATTAAGTTGTGAATAATTTCAGTTTTATCGATAATTTTTAATATCGTGAGCAACTGACTGTCATATGTAAATTGACATACACATTTTACTGTCATAAAGTTATTGTCAATTACGTCAAATTGACAATAAAGTTCTAATTGAGTTTAGTTTTATCATTAAGTATTAACATCATGAGGAAGTTACTGTTATATGTCAATTGACAATGTCATAAACAATTTTCACAAATAAAACTTAAATTGTTTCATCACGAAGATATTAACAATTATGTCGATTTGAGAATTAAGTTGTGAATGACTTTAGTTTCATCGTTGAGTATGAATATCATAAGCAACTGACTGTCATATGTCAAATGTCAATGTCAAAAAAAATGCATTTTAATTTTGCGTCATCAAGGTGATATCAATGTTATTAATCTCAGACACAACTTGTTAATTAAGCTGTGAATAACTTCAGTTTCATTGTTAAATCTCATATGTCAAATGCCATACACAAGATGACAATTACGTCAATTTCAGACACAAATAAGAGACATACAGTTAAATTTAGATACTGTCAATTATGTCAATGTTAGGCACAACTTGAACAAGTGCAGATTCATCTTCAAGTATGTTAATAACAAGCGTCATAGAACAACTGTTATAAGCAAATTGCAAAAAAACACTTCAGTTTTACTGTCATCAATTGTCAATTATGTCAATGAAAGTCTTCTATACTATTGTATTTTCAGTAAGAGCATTCTGAAACGTTTATTTTAAGTTTGCCAGGTGCCGTTTTATGTCTACTTTATTATCGGGTAGATCTCAGGCGATATTTAAATCGCATTCCAAGCACCTCTCTTCATAGTTTCTTTTCAAAGCACACAAGGAAATCGAAAATTTTACTTTTCAGAAATTTCTTAATTTAAATATGAATTCAGTATTCATGATTGAGTAGAAAATCGTTGTTAATTTAGTTGTCTTGAGATGAAGAAACTATTATATTACAAAACATAATTAAGCATCAACACTTCAGTTAATTAGAATCGATTTCCAACAATATAACGTAACTTGGATGGAATCCAAGAAAACGAGGAACATATTAATTCCGCATTCGGTTAGCAAATATTGGATTTGACCTATAATGAAAATGTTGTACGCTCTAAATAAATGCATGGATATTGCACAACTCTAAGGTTACGCAACGCACGTTTCCCTAAGATGTGTAATAAATATATGTATGAATATATGTAAGAAATATTACGATATTTACAATATTACCTTACATTTTTTTGTATTGTTGTCTGCTCATAGAACTAACGCAATTGTAATTAAACGAATCGCGATGCGAAAACTTAATTAAACCCACATAATTACATATCTCATTTATTACTACAAAAAAATCAAATGTTGAGAGAAATTATGTTTTAATAGGTTGCGCTTTTCAGTGATTTATTTGCAAGTTGTTCACGCGCGCGTATCCATTTTTTTTGTGCAAATGAACGTAATTAAATGTTTCACTAATTACAGTTACTGCAATAGCAATTACGATTCCAATCAATACTAAATACATTGATATTATGTTTAATGTAGTCTCTTTATCGATGTTTATATTTACGTTTGTTGCATCAAATTACATAATAATGTGTCTTCGATCCGTTAAGTTTATTTTGTGTGTTTGTATTGGAAATTCATTAAAATTACATTAATCTATTACGTAAAGGTGATTAAAACGTTTTGAAATAAGGCTTGATTTACAATTTTGTACATATAATCAAATTAGAAGATGCATTGAAATTAACATCTTTACTTAATGTTACCTCCGGCAAACAAAGCTGACGAAATTTCATATAAAATATGGTAAGATTTATTAGGAGAAGAACTTATATGATGCAGGTGATTCAACCTTGAATGAAGAGGATTTGAGACATTTATTTTGATTGGGAAATTAAGAAAACCTTTTAATAGTCAAATCATGTACAGAAAGACCTCTTAGTTTTCCATTTGGACCAATAAATATGTTGGAAGAATAATCAAATCAAATAACTTATATATTTAAGTAATTGTTGCTGAATCAATGTTAACTACTAAGAATAGTTGTTGTTAAGAATTGTTATACTATAATTATAATTGTATACGATAATTCATTAACAGTATAATTAAATGAATCAGAAAGGTGATTAAAGTATGAAAATTATGAACATAATTATCATTGGGAATATATTTACAATTTTATTCATTCCAATCTTAAAAATAAGTTTATTGCAAATGTATGATATGCAAGGTTAACGTTGTTGTTCTTGATGTCATTGAGTAAACAATTCGTGAAGGAATTTTGTGTTATTTAGTTCTAAAATCTCGAACAGCCAGTAAATAGTGTAATTTGCGTTTGATGATGGCCGCTGGCGATTGCATGCTTCACGGCTTCCGGTTTGAGCGAAGAAGCACGACGGAAGAGGCTAACGGTAAGAAGGTGCACAACAATGACTGGCAGCAGAACGACTTCCTCGAACTATTTACGGGCTAAGTACACGCCATTAACGAGATAATAGCTGTAGTCTAGCGGAAAGTAAAGTTATTTGAAGATCTCAACCGAATCTGGATATGATCATTACAAGAAATGGGTCACTGTGTTGTTTGATAGTGACGTTTGATGTATTTTGAAAGATGTTTCATGAAAGAAAAACTTGTAAAACTCACAAAGAAAAGTACAAATATATGGAAATAACTAGGACTAACTTATTGTCATTTCTGGGCTATTTCGTTGTAAAACTACACCAGGAGAAATACGAAGAATTTATTGTGAATTGATTGTACATCAAGTTTTAAAGAAAATCACTTGAAATAAAGAAAACTACTTAAACAGAAGTAGGTTTTGACTATGCAATTCCTTTAAACAAAGAGTTTCTAAATTCCAACAAGTTAAAGTCATTAGCGATTTCCTATAATGGATGTTCTAGTTGTGAGAGTTTATTTGGAAAAGTTCAATTAATGCTATGATTGTTTTTTCAAGTCAAGTAATACCAATAATTTATCTACGATTACCTTGGTAATAAAAATAAATAATTTTCAATATGAATTGGAATATTTTTATGTACTAAACATTAAAAAAACCAAGGAAATTTGTGAAAGTTAAAATATTTGCAGAGAATTTTCTTAACTTATTTAATTAAGCTAAGACAACTGTTGAAAGTCAAATAAGATTAGATTTTGCAATTTACTTACAACTGTTTAAACAATGAGTTTCTACATTCCAACAGGATAATGTCATTAACGATTTCTGTAATTCTAGTTTTAATTGAAATAGTTTATTTTCAAGATATTTCTGATTCTTATCAATATAATAATTTGAAATGTTTTTTTAACAAATTAATAATAAAGCATTTAAATTGAAGCTGAATAGTTAGTATTTGAATCGTATATTCTAGGATAATTTTTTCGTTTGTTGTTTCGTTGTAATTTACTGTCAAAAATGAAGTTGTTTAAGCATCGAAAAAGGGAGTGTTCTTACATTCTTGCTTATATCTCGTAAACTAATTACGACAAATTAATAATTAAGCATTTAAATTAAAGCTGAATAATTAGTCTTTAAATCGTATATTCTAGGATAATTGTTTCGTTTGTTGTTTGATTGTAAATTACTGTCAAAAATGAAGTTTTTTTAAGCATCGAAAAAGTAATGTCCTTATATGCTTGCTTATATCTCGTAAACTAATTACGACAAATTAATAATTAAGCATTCAAATTAAAGCTGAATAATTAGTCTTTAAAACGTATATTCTAAGATAATTGTTTCGTTTGTTGTTTGATTGTAATTTACTGTCAAAAATGAAGTTTTTTAAACATCAAAAAAGTAATGTCCTTATATGCTTGCTTATATCTCAAAAACTAATTAAAACAAATTACTAATTAAGCATTCAAATTAAATTTGAATAATTAGTCTTTAATACGTATGTTCTAAGATAATTGTTTCGTTTGTTGTTTGATTGTAATTTATTGTGAAAAATGAAGTTTTTTAAGCATCGAAAAAAGGAGTGTCCTTACATTTTTGCTTATCTCTCATAAACTAATTAAGACAAATTACTAATTAAGCATTCAAATTAAAGCTGAATAATTAGTCTTTAAAACGTATATTCTAAGATAATTGTTACGTTTGTTGTTTGATTGTAATTTACTGTCAAAAATGAAGTTTTTTAAGCATCCAAAAAAGGAATGTCCTTATATTTTTGCTTATATCTCGAAAATAATTAAGACAAATTACTAATTAAGCATTCAAATTAAAACTGATTAATTAGTCTTTAATACGTATGTTCTAAAATAATTGTTTCGTTTGTTGTTTGATTGTAATTTATTGTGAAAAATGAAGTTTTTAAGCATCGGAAGAAGGAGTGTCCTTACATTTTTGCTTATATCTCGTAAACTAATTAAGACAAATTAATAATTAAGCATTCAAATTAAAGCTGTATAATCAGTCTTCCAAACGTATAGTCTGGTATAATGGTATTGTTTGTCGTTTGGCTGTAATTCACTATCAAAGGTAAAGAAATGTTTGAGCATCGAAAAAAGCAGTGTCTGTACATTTTTACTTATAACTATAAAAGTAATTAGGACAAACTTACAATTAAGCAGTCAAATATTAGCTGAATAATCAATTTTCAAAACGAATATACTGGGATAATTGTATTGTCTGCCGTTTGGCTGTAATTCACTATCAAGTTTGAAGAAATGTTTGTTTAAGCATGGAAAAAAGCAGTGTCTCTACATTTTTGCTTATATCTTGAAAAGTAATTAGGACAAATTTATAATTAGGTATTCAAATTAAAGCTGAATAATCAATCTTCAAAACGAATACTGTGATAATGGTATTGTTTGTCGTTTGGTTGTAATTCACTATCAAAGTTAAAGAAATGTTTGACCATCGAAAAAGCAGTGTCTGTACATTTTTATCTATATCGTGAAAAGTAATTAGGGCAAACTTATAATTAAGTATTCATATTAAAGCTGAATAATCAATCTTTAAAACGTATATATTGTTATAATCGTATCATATACCATTTGGCTGTAATTCACTATCAAATTTCAATATATATTTTTTTACATATTTGGTGATATCTCGAAAACCAATAGCGACAAATTAATAACAAAACATTCAAATTGAAGCTGAATAATCTATCTTCAAAGCGCATATATTGAGATAATTGTATCGTTTCTCGTTTGGCTGTAATTTACTGTCTTCAGACTTGAAGTATTTTTGAACATCGAACAAAAAGTGTCTTACTGAAATTATAAAATGTTTCTATTAACTTTACATAGTAATAACAAAATATACACAATCCATTCATTTTGTGCACGTATGTTGAACAAAGATGTAGAAGTTTTCATAGAGTAGACGAGTGGTTACGTCTGCGGAACTGATAACAGTGTTCCAACAACTTCAGCGGAAAGCTCGGAAATTAATTCCATAATCAAATCCGTAATGAATGGGATTACATTTTAGCCCGAAAATAATTACGTTCTGTTCGTTCATATCTGTCCTTCCCTCCCCCCTAGTTTTTTTTTACATATCTATTTTTTGTGTGTTGTGTCTAATTCCTGCGTGTTTCTTGTTTCAGGTGAGCAACTCCTCTTCTCCGTAGCCCTTCGTGCCTATCGATCTGTTGAATAACTAAATCTAATGGGTGAGCTGCAGAAATACGTTAGCCGTGTCTACGATAACGGCTATCATATTACGGCTTTTAACGAAATAGTGGCCATGCCTTCTCTCCTAACTAAGATTACCCAAACTATACACAATGCTTCAGTTACCAAACGCGAAGCGAAGAACAGACTAATGAATGCGAAAACGAAAATTAACGCTCTTTTTCTCCTCTCTCGTATTATCTCCGGAGATAAATCAGTCTGGCCGTGATAAATGGAAGAGACGACCAACAAAACCAGTAAAGAATTAAGTAAAGTGAAATTATATAAATAAATTCTGAAAAAAAAATATATGTATAAATAAAAAAAACAACAGTGAAATATATGTAAGCGAAATTTATGTGCGAGGTTTCCTCTCTGCAGAGTGCAAAATCTATTAATATTGCATAAGTTTCCGTTTCCAAAAATATTTCTCTGTGTATACATATATATATGTACCAATTCTGCGTATGTTTCTATGTTTTTTTTCTTCTTAGATTTTTCCTTTTGGTCTGTCTGTAGTTCTGTTTCTATTTTTTTTTTTGGTCGAAGGATAAATCAGCGAACGCAAGTAAATAAATTTCGACGAGGATTTACGAGGAGCGGACGTAAATTTCTCTAAAATAAAAAAGAAAATCGCTGCGCGTTTGCCGTTACGTAACTCGGGGAAAATCCCAAATGAGTCAATTATTAGAATTCGAAACAATGCAAAAACTTGTAGATTGATGCAAACGATTTCTTGTTATTATCGATGATTGAAACTACGTGTTCCTTCAATTAACATACCTTTTAGTATTTTGTAAGATAATTGAGTGATCGGTTGACGAATTTAACGAACAGTAAAGTTTTTATGTTCGAACAACTTAAACATATGTTCGAATTAAGAAACAGTTTACCAACCGATTGATGTTTCTTTTGAGAACTATTAATAGTGATTCGGTTAACGAACTATTCGAACATTATCTTTGATTATGTTCGTTAACCGATTACCCACTGTACATTTATTTACATTTATTGCTGTGTCTTGATGCAAACGATTTCTTGTTATTATCGATGATTGAAACTACGTGTTTCTTCAATTAACATACCTTTTAGTATTTTGTAAGATAATTGTGACGAATTTAACGATTTCGAATAAATCGTAAAGTTTTTATGTTCGAACAACTTAAACATATGTTCGAATTAAGAAACACTTTACCAACCGATTGATGTTTCTTTTGAGAACTATTAATAGTGATTCGGTTAACGAACTATTCGAACATTATCTTTGATTATGTTCGTTAACCGATTACCCACTGCGCATTTGTTTAACATTAATTGCTTTTTACACATAAATCCAATATTATAAGGTATATTATATGATTAAAAAAATGTAGTTAACTATTTACTAAAGTTCTATTTCCAGTTGTTTTTTTGCATATTTTCAGTAAATTTACAATAACATTTATCGCAACAATTACAAACAATAATCTCAATGCAATAAAAATAACTGTTATTTTTTTAATATTAAAAAATTATAAAGTTACAATGTATTTATATGATTAGTTATGTCTCTGTAAAATTGTGTAATTTCAATTTTATTTAGATTTGGTCATGCCAAGAATCAGTTTTTGGTGCATTGCCAATGATAGATGATTTTCGAATCATATAGTTTCCAGAAAGAAGTGAGGATATGTATAAATAAAGAGTCACGGTTTAATATAAATCTGCGAAATTATTTAGAGGCGTGTGTTTTGGATTCGATTGCCAAAATCCACCGGGAATGCTAAAATGAATACATCATTCACAATCATATTTGCAAGAGCATTCGTTCGACGCATTTAACGAAAGGTGATTGAACTGAAACCCTACAATCTCAAAATTGCTTCAAACACGTTTCAATTTAATTACTTTTTAAGAAAAACTGGAAGTATTGATCTTTTTCAAGTTCGTATTTTGTGAAGTTTAGAGTAATTTACAAAATACATCAAATTAAGTTTGATTCATAATTTTATTATTTCTTATTAATTTTGAATTTAATTTAAATTTGTTACATTAATGATAGTTTCCTGATACTTTAGGTTTCGACATTGTTGAACATGAGATTTGTATAAAGTAAAATTTGCGAATTACAACTTTTGGCACTTGCAACGAAGTAAATATCATTAGAAGAAATGATAAATAAATAATAAATCATTCAATATGTTACATTTTTAGGACCATATTCTAACAAAAGCACCGGAAAATGAATAAATATTCACTTTATTTGTACGTGTTTCCTTTCAAAGCGTTTTGATTGTTTGTCTACTTCTAACATGTTTTTGTCCAAGAAAATTGTAAGAAGGAAACACCTGAATGTTTAATTTCCATGTAACGAGTATTCATTCGTGAGTTTTTGGGTCAAAAAATAATAATCAAATGGAAAATATGTATTGAGTCCGAATAATCTGAAGCGAGCTCGAAAAGCCGGCATCATATTTGATGGTAGAACGGGCTGCCGATTCCGATGCGCTTTACGGCCACGACCATCCGAGTGCATTCAATCAAAAACCTATTGATTTAGTTTGAATTACGTAACGCATTATTATTGTTGGGAGCCTTTGGCCGGCGGCGAGCACCGGAACATATTTATTGCACCATCCGGCCGATTGATTAGCGCATAAACTATTGACGTCTGCAGACCTTTATTTATCAACAACATTTTGCCACACCGATGAATGGAACAACTATGTACATGAAAATCTAATATAAATAGTTGGTTTTCATGATCCTTGGATGGTTGAGCAATGTAACTGATATTAACTTATTGCTATGTCTTGAGCTGTTTGGCTGTAATTCTCTGTCAAAGTCGAAGAAACGAAAAATTCACTTGCGAAAAAGTAGTTTCTTCACATTTTAGCAATTTTCTCGAAGACTATAATAGACAAAGTTGATATAAAAGATGTTTACGAAACTAGGATAGTTGGGAAATGTAACGCATATTCATTTATTGCTGTGTCTTTAGTCGTTTAGCAGTAATTCGCTATCAAATTTGAAGAAACGAAATATCAACGTGTCTTCACATTTTAGCGATTTTCTCGATAACTATAATAGATGGAATGGATCCGAAAGATGTTTATGATACTAGAATAGTTGGGGAATGTAACGCATATTAATGTATTACTGTGTCTAGAGCCGTTTGTCTGTAATTAGCTGTCAAATTTGAAGAAATGAAAAAATAACATGCGAAAAACCAATGTCTTCACATTTTAGCGATTTTCGCGGAAACTATAATAGATAGAATGAACCCAGAAGCTGTTTATCAAACTAGGATAGTTGGGGAATGTAACACATATTAATTTATTGCTGTATCTGTAATTAGCTGTAATTTGCTATCAAATCTGAAAAAATAACTTACGGAAAACCAGTGTCTTCACATTTTAGCAATTTTCTCGATAACTATAATAGATGTAATGGATCCGAAAGATGTTTATGATACTAGGATAGTTGGGGAATGTAACGCATATTAATGTATTGCTGTGTCTGGAGCCGTTTGGCTGTAATTCGCTGTCAAAGTTGAAGAAATGAAAAATTAACAGGCGAAAAAGCAGTGTCTTCATTTTAGCATTTTTTTCGAAAACTGTAATAGATAGAATGAATCCGAAAGATGTTTATGAAACTTGGATAGTTGAGGAATGTAACGCATATTAATATATTACTGTGTCTGAAACCGTTTGGCTGTAATTCGATGTCAAAGTTGATGAATTGAAAAAATGCATGATTTATAACTTTTTTTTTTAAATTTGAAGGATTATATATTAAAACTGATAAGCATTTCTAAACTAGACTAAATTGAACATTTAGAAACCTATTAGTTTATTAAACTATAAACTTACTAAAGTATAAGTTACCTAAACTCAATATTTACAAAACTATTAGTTAAATAACTGCACTTTTGACATTCGTATTAAACTATCGATAATGAATGATTTATTACTTTTTACTGGCGTTTGAAAGTTGAAGGATTGCATGACGAATCCGATAGGAATTTCGTGTGCTACCTGAACCGAATTGAATAAGCAATTAGCGCTATTTTTTCCGATATGCGGTTCGTCGTGAATTCTAATTCGGTTGCAGCGAAAGGACGACCATTAATAAATAATTCCGGCTATTTTGGGTATAACAGAAAAGAAGCAGACGTTCTCTTTTTTTGTGTTCAAAGATGGAACTTTTAGCTTTACGAAGAAACTCTCGTAAATTCTTCATCATCACATTTTTACGACTTATTGAAATATTTATTTGACATGGCAAAGACTAGTTTTTTTCTAATTTATCTTTGAAGTTTTGTGAATGTAAGCGAGTTGCAGTTTGCTATGGAAATAAACAAGAAAAAATAAGAGTTTTAGGTAAGCAAAGATGTAACTAATTTAAATGTGCAAATATCAATAGACTTTAAACGTCTATTTAAGGCTACTGAATCCTTTAAGTTAAATTTATGTTAAATGTATTCAGTAATAAAATATACATGAGAAGAACTAGTTTTGCACTAATGATCATAAGAGTGCATTCATTCATAAAAAAATAAAAGAATTTTAATTTATGTCTACAAAATCCTTTACGTAAAACTACACCCATGCCTCGCTATACGGCTGCTCTTTATACGGCATTTCGCTATAACGGCCCTCTTCAGTTGAGGCTTGTTTTCGATTTACGTCCTAAAATGTTTCGCTATAACGGCAGAAAAAACTTTTTTTCCATGTCGATATATCTACATGTTGCCAATCTTGCGCAAGCGCAATCTTTGATTCCTTATACGGCTTTTCGCTTTGAGGCCAAGTTTCGTGGATCGTATGCTTGAAACCGGACTAATCAAGGTATTTAATAGAGATCACAGTAAACCGCACAAATAGATATAAATTACTGAAAATTCACACTTTGAAGTAGTATTTTTAGTATATATATTATACAATTGTTTATATTCGAACTGTATATATTCTTAGTTAATACTTTTTGCAATTTTAGAATCGTTATTATTAAAATCATATATTTTTGTAGAAATTCAACTTTAATTAACAACCGTGTAATTAAAACGCAATTGTTAGGTGAAAACGTGGACGAAAAGTATATTTTTGAAATGATTAGCGATTTGTTGGACGAATAGATTGTGTTTACATATAAATCAGCCGTTAATCAAGCTTGAACATAATTACAATACGTCCATACGGCCTCCGGGTTTTGATGAAATTCGGATTTGCAGGATTAAAACTCGAATCGATATTTGTTACACAATCTCCCTCCTAAAATTATAATTTTTCCTTAACACATATTGCGGATAGATTTTTTTTTATTTCAATAGGGTTTTCAGTTCATATTATTTAAGGAAATTATTACTTTTTTTGTATATTTTTGTATATTACCTAACATTCTAGTGTAATTTGAGTATAGAAAAGGGACGAAGCATAACGTTGACAGTAAATAATATATTATGAGATAACTCAATTAACTTTAATATTTGAGTTTTTTTTTCAGTGTAATAAAATCAATTTTTAAGTTTTTGTCAATAGTTGTTTAAACTTGTCATAAATTATGCTTTGAGAATTCAAGAAATAATCGAAAGAAATACTAAGAACAATGAAGAGTGCTGCTATAGTTGAGACATAAAATATACCTGCTCAAAAGGTTTTGGGCTACCTTTTTTAGTACTAAAACAAAGTATAATATCCTTTTAACGGGTAAAAATAATATATTGTAATAATCTCCACAAATATACCTGCTCATAGGATTGGACTATCCTTTTTTTCATAAGAAACTGCAGTTCTTCAAAGTGAAAAATAAATCAGAAAAATAGAAAGGGATTCGGTTATAAAAGCTGCAAAAAAAATATTTTACAATAAATCATATTTTGTGTAATTAAGTAAAATCTAGAATTATATTGTAATAGAAATTGCATATAACTTTCGTGGTTAACCAGTATAACAACATCT
>JAFMTC010003404.1:11866-25299 GCA_018845635.1 Nicrophorus orbicollis | reverse complement strand
TAACAATTCCGTTTCCGGTGCCACGGATTCATTAACTTTGAGTAGGGATTAACGTTTACGGTGCACCTTGTTTTGGTCTTCGAGATTACCATGTATCCGAAGGAATTGAAGGTATGTTCGCATGAGCAGGGAAATAAACGGAATCTACTATAAGATACTTTTTCAATACATTCTTACATAGCTTAAATTACAGAGAAATTGCCATCACGACTCACAAATAGCATCTTATTAGGTCAAACAACTTCTTGGTATTCGACTTGAAACCTTGATTTACGACCACTTAAACAATTTTTTACAAATCATTTAGAAAAGTTTTAAATAATATTATAAACTTCAATATAAGACGAATTTACTGAAAGTGGAGTACTAATACATTTTATGTTGATTGAAACAATTTGCTTTCAATATTATTTTTTAAAAAATGTAATTGAGAACATCTTCACAATAAGATGAAACTTTTCAATTTATAAACTTACTTCAAGTTTATGAAATTAATGTAATTGGATTTCAAGTTGTTTTGAATATCTATAGTATAATAAGATTTACGTTTTAAATTTATAAAATTACTTCAAAATCATTGCAATTACAATATTACTTTATAATATAATAATTATTTAAAAATGTGAAAAATTGTAACAAAAGTAATTGAAATTGTAAAAATAATAATTTTCAATTTTGGATCTGTCTATATATGTAATTCATCTTAATTTCAAATAATCTGAATAATTTGCAAATACTGTATGAAAAAATAGAGTCCAATTCAATGGACCTTTGTTCTTGTGAAATTGTGTAATTATTGTAACGGAAAGATGCCTTTTTTCGGGTTTTCGTTCGTCCGCACTAAATGAATCTTAAGTGGAGTCCAGTTAAATTTGAGTCATGCATGTGTGCAATGACTAACAATAGAGTGCACATCAATATCGTGGAATGTCGCAGTGTAACAAATCGAAGCTTCAAATTGCTTCTAATATAGATTAATTGATAAGATCAACGATCTTTGTACCAATCGAAAATATTAGTTTCAAGAAATTTCAGTTGGGGCGTTAAACGAAGCCATAGTAAATATGTAAATTCAGGCTTTGAGAAAACAACGTTAATCGAGGAAGCGCTAAACGAGGGATGAGTTTGTAGTTTAAGCGCTTATTAGAACAGTACAAAAACTATCTTTGCTGATGAGAAGTATTTCTTATATAATAACTTACATGTAGAGTGTAACAACCTAACCTAAAAATGAAGCATGTTACTTTATGTAAAAATATCAATTTTAAAGATTTGTAAATAATTTTATATTGAATCAGTGCTAAATTAGATCTTATTGTATATTATTTTAGAGTATAACTGCTTTGTTTTAATCAAATGCTTCTTATATAATTAACTTAAGACGAGAGTGCAATAACCTAACCTAATATAAAAATAATAAATTATGCCACGTTATTTAAGGATAAAAACCTATATAAAATGATAATGGTTATTGATATTTACTAATTTGTTTCATCACTTTTTTTCACTTTATCTATCATAATGAGTCATTATGAAGAATGGAAATGGTATATGCATAATACAACATTGTTAAGCTAACCTAAATTGAGATAAGAAGAAAGATAAAACTTATAAAATTACATCTAATAAAAGATGAGTTGGTCCACTAAAGACCTGTTTTAAATATTTATAATTAATTAATAAAAGTACTGTAATTTAAGAAATTTTGATGAAAATGACAATATCTTGAGATTCTAAGGAAAATTACAATTTTCTGTAATTATTTGTTCTATAAACTGACTTTATTTAAACTATTGTGTCTTGTGAAGCTGCGTAGTATAAAAATATATTTAAAACAATGGAAACAGGAAGCGGTTTAATTGGAAGCAAATTATATTCAATTTGCATTGATGTAACCCGATAATTGCGTAAAGTTCGTGCGTTGGAGCGAAAACATCTCGTGAATTTCGTTCACGTTTGCGGATAAACGTGAGTTCATTTGTTTTATTAGGAAAGGGGGAAATTATTTATTTGGAAATCGCCTATAACCGGATTACATTCTGATATTCGAGATTTCGATTTGGATGAAGTATTATTTGTTGGACAATGGGCGCTGCGGCGTATGGAAGGAAGGAAGGAGGGTAAGCATGGAAGGTGGGAGGATGAGGTCTTCCGATATCAGAAGTAATCCATAACATCGGGTAACTCGATCCTAACATCCAATTAGCGAGAGGATTTGTGGGGGCGGATTAGGTTAGGAGTTTCCGTTTTTACAATTCGATCGAAAATCCTGTTGCTCGTAGCAGCAGCAGCAGCAGCAGCATTGCAGAATCTCAGGCACCGCACGTTATACACATCCCGTTAATTATGTGCACTAATTATTACACAGGACCATTGCTTGCCTAATGAGCGCCAGTAAAACGTTTTCGCCCTATTAGCTTACTTACTACACACGAACACACACGACTATTCACAGGCACAAATTTAACTAACGGTTAGTAATATTAACATGTCTATATGAAAATACACGGTCACAGTTTTCCATTTATTCACTATTACCATATCCGCTATATCTAATCAATATTTAAGTACTTAATTAATTGATAAAATGCACTAACAATATATTCTATATAATAATTATTATATTTCCCATCTGAACTATGAATTTAATTAATTAAATGTTTAATAGAAAACGCTAATTAAATTTCAATTAGTCATAAATAAATGATGTGGGTGCACATGATTCATGGTCAGGGGCTCACAAAATTAATGAAATTGTTTCCTGTTAATTTTTCTTTCTTGTGGATTGTCACGACCGGAGATTAATTCCCATTGTTTCGCTTTGTTTCAGTTTGTTGCGTTCCGTGTGATTCTGTTTGCGTTTGTTTTACTTTTTTTTCTATATAAAATGTGATTTCATGAACAGACAAAAACAAATTGTAGGAACTGAAACGCGTTAAATGCGGAACCGGAAGACGCGTTTCCTCCTCCACTATTCATTGTACTTTCAACAAAAGAGATGCATTTCTATTTGAATGAATCATTTATTAATTAGTTACCGTTTTCTATGTGAAAAATTATACAGTTTTTCACTTTAAATCTCAATTTTCATTTGAGAATAAATTTATGAAACGATTATGTGTTTTTCATCTCCAAATAAATATGTTTTCACTGTAATTCCGTTAAAATTGTATGAAGTTGTCCTATTTGGAAATAATATTGGTATTTTATTGTCCTTTCATCAAAAAAGATCAAATAAGTAGACTCAAAATCACTAATATTAATTAGATTTTTTTGAATTAACATAGTTTACCAACTTACTCTTAAAAAACTATTAACAAAAGTATATATATTATATTATAATAAATTAATATGTGATTCGGATAAAAATGGTATAGTTTTTCTTTTTCGTAATAATAATTGTCCTTACAACAAAATGAAAAGAAAAATAACTAATATTTACTTAATTATTATAGTTATTTCTATTAATTTTCATAAATAATTAAGATTTAATACTATTTTCTTTGTGATTTAATGAAAAATTGTTCAGTTTTTCCATTGGGAAAAAATACTTCTATTTCTTCCTTTTTTTTTAAAGAAATGACATAAAAATTGGACTCAAAATCACTAATATTAATTACATTTGTATATTTAATGAAACAAGTTTATTTCTTTTTATGTCAAAATAAATGGTTTTTATGAGTTTTCTCTAAAAATCTTAGAAATTCAATACAATAATTATAAAGAAATACATAGAATATATAGTATTTCTTCAAAGGGCTATAAATCTTTCAGTCCAATTTTATGTAATACTATTCATATTTGTGCAGATGCAGAGATATTTCAGACGGTCAGGGCTGCGAAAAATCGTGGAAAACAGGTTAATCCAATGATGCGAATTCCTGAAAACTCTGTTGTTTCAGCAAACAGTGCATCAAGAAATCTATGCTAATTCAGTTGTTTGCACGCCGCCCACGCAACGATTGCTCAACACCTACCGGAGCCAAATAAAACAGGGTTGGTTGGAATGTCGGGGAAGAGAAGAGAAGACAGGAAGAAAAAAAGAAGAAGATAAATAAAACAAAGGAGATGAAAAAAGCGAGCGAACGTAACGGTTTTCGGAAACTTGGGGAAAACTCGGCAATTTCACTTTCGAAACTATTCTGTGGCAACTTCTGGTCTCTGTCTCTCGTTTATTTTTTCGTGTCTCTCGAAATGCGGCATTATTCATCGGCGACAAATAAAACTTTTCCCTTCTTACGAAACAGACGAAGATCGGATAAAGAGAAACATGGAAGAAAGAAAATATGGTCTAGTAAAAGGAGCGCAAACCGCCGTTCCCCTCTAATAAAAGTCTGCATGAAATTTACATGAGATTAATAAAATAAAAGCGAAGGTTGTGTTTCGCATTTGCGGGAAGGTGTGTGTGTGTGTGTGTGTAGCTGGCGTCGCGACGCCTTCCGTCGGAACGCAAAAAGTAGATGCGAATAAAAAAGAAAATGAGCGCATTGCACGTAAAGCGTTGTTCTGTTGTGGTTTCGTACACGTTTCTCATTTATTTACTTACACGTACCGGAGAAAGGAATCCCTTTTGTTTTGCTTAAATATTGTTATGTTTTTCGTTTCATTTTCTTGTCGAAAATTGAAATACTAAACTTGTTTTCGCTTTTGTCCCATTGCGGGTGGTTTGTGCAGAAGGAGGCGGCGTCGGCGGCGGCGGCGACGGCATCGATTCTCGACGAAGTAAACTGGAACACGGCCTACAACAATCAGCCATTCAAAATGCATGCAAACAATGCATCAGCTTCTGCTTGAACAAATTGAAAATTTAATTATTCGTTAGCCTGCCCCACCGTCTCCGAATGCATCAATTGATTCTCTTCTCCCACTTTGCAGAGTTCGGATTTGATTTGTAAAAAGAACGTTCCTTTTGTCTTCAGACGCAAAGCCAAGTTTTGCAGAAGACAATCGTCTGTAAAGTACATTTACTGAATCGCTTCAATACTAAATCCTCTTTACCTTATTGCATAACCAGTATTATAACCAGAATAACACTTTTAGAAGGGGTATTTTAATATAATAATAACACATCAATTTCTGTAAAAACCTATATAAAATATTCTACATTTGCTTTCGTTTTTAGCTTACATTTTTTCGTTTGTAATTCATTTGAAAATGTTGGTAGTTTTTAACATTAGAATACGAAGATTTGAAGTGAATACATTTTGGAAGTTTCAGCATTTTTAGAATTAGGTTTAGGTTTAGGTACGATATTGTAGTACTTACATAAGTTGATTGTTCGTTATTGGTTGCTGTAACTACTGTCAGTACCTAGTTATAACTGAAGAGAAAGTGTTTTATACCCAAAAATTTTGGGTACCGAAAAGTTTGAATCCAGTTTATTGCCATTATAAGATTTTACCATTGACCGGTAGTTTCACGAAAGAAGTCTGCGTGTCCATCGAAGTTTCTGTGCGTCAACTATGAATCCCTCCGATCTTCACGATTTGAGTGTCAACTTACAGAAGTTCTCCGAGAGTTTGGATAAGAGCAACAAGAACGTTTACGAGCAATTCGTGCTGCGACTCAAGCGTGTCGAGATCCGAAGCAGAATGTTCGCCGAATACGACAGTCCTGTCACGAGGAGACTCATCAAGCAGCAAAGTATCTTCAATGAAGTCAGTTATTGGAACAGTCTGAGTGAAGAGATGACCGCATTGAAACACGCATACATAGAGTACGTGGAAATCGTTGAAGACCAATTGGATAGGTATTACCCGAACGAGGAGAATCAGCACTTGGACGTGCTGGAATCGTGGACGGAACCTCTGGACCATCTCTCCGAACACGCGCAAACTCTGCTGATGACCACGCAGCACTGCATCGAAATTGTCGGTGGCGAAGAGGAGATCGAAGATGACGAGTTTTTAAGAAGGATGTGCTATTTCGACAAGGTTCTCGTGCAAGTGATCGAGATATTCGAAATGATGATGGCTGTGTCCGATGAGTTCGTAGTAAAAGCCAAGCAATACCTTGGCATAGTATACTAAGATCATTACCAATACTACTAGTTTCTTGAACGCAAACACTGCGGTCGATAGCTCACACATTCAAAATAAGTGACATATTAATTATATTGATTATAATTATTTATTCTATACGTTATTATTGAATTGAAGAGCTAAGGACCAAAGTTTTTCAGAATTTTAATGGTTGTTTATTTTTATTTGCAACAGAACGAGTATTTTAATTTATTAAAAACGATCGGAAATACTGCTACTTCCAAAATATGTGGACATATTAATCATATTGATTATAATTACTTATGTATACATTATTATTGAATCCAAGTCAATCTGCATTTTAATCGTTAATTATATCAATATTGTTAGAAAAAACATATGTTTTATGTTGTTGAGTGAAATATTTTAAAAATAAACAGATTTGTTCCTTTTTCCTGAAGGAGTGAATACCAAACACACTAGTTTAATTCGAATTTTGTTATTTTTTGCACGCCAAGGAAATAATTACTATTTGCAACGTTATCTTTGTTAATTATGTATTGCATTTCTGATAGTGAAACAAACAATATGTTTTTGCACTGTAATTTGTTGCTTCTGCTAAATTATAGCTGTATACGATAACAGAAACAGCGTTAAATTAAGCCTAATATATGGTAAATAGGTTAGAAAGCTATCGTTAATCGAAGAAGCGTTAAATGACGTGTTATTCATTTATTTTTCAGTGCAATTAGCTTCATTTCATTTTGAAAATACTACCTCGTTTAACGCTTTTTCAGAAGACAAACGCTAAATGAAACAACGTTAAACGAAGCCTCATATAATATACAGTAAATTGATAAGAAGGCTATGTTTAAGCGAGGAAAAGTTAAGTGAAGTCTCATGGATCTAATTTTCAGTGCGCTTAGCTTCATTTCATTTTCAAAATACTACCTCGTTTAACGCTTTTTCAGAAGACAAACGCTAAATGAAACAACGTTATACGAAGCCTCATATAATATACAGTAAATTGATAAGAATGCTATGATTAATCGAGGAATCGTTAAGTGAAGTCTCTTGTATTTATTTTTCAGTGCAATTAGTTTCATTACATTTTCAAAATACTACCTCGCTTAACTCTTTTTCAGAAGACAAACGCTAAATGAAACAACGTTAAACGAAGCCTCATATAATGTACAGTAAATTGATAAGAAGGCTATGATTAATCGAGGAAGCGTTAAGCGAAGTCTCTTATATTTATTTTTCAGTGCAATTAGTTTCAATTCATTTTGATAATACTACCTCGTTTAACGCTTTTTCAGAAGACAAACGTTAAATGAAACAACGTTAAACGTAGCCTCATATAATATAGAGTAAATTGATAAGAAGGCTATGTTTAAGCGAGGAAACGTTAAGTGAAGTCTCATATATCTAATTTTCAGTGCACTTAGCTTCATTTCATTATCAAAATACTACCTCGTTTAACGCTTTTTCAGAAGACAAACGCTAAATGAAACAACGTTAAACGAAGCCTAATATATGGTAAATAGGTTAGAAAGCTATCATTAATCGAGAAAGCGTTAAATGAGGTGTTATTCATTTATTTTTCAGTGCAATTAGCTTCATTTCATTTTGAAAATACTACCTCGTTTAACGCTTTTTCAGAATACAAACACTAAATGAAACAACGTTAAACGAAGCCTCGTATAATATACAGTAAATTGATAAGAAGGCTATGTTTAAGCGAGGAAATGTTAAGTAAAGTCTCATGTATCTAATTTTCAGTGTACTTAGCTTCATTTCAATTTCAAAATACTACCTCGTTTAACGCTTTTTCAGAAGACAAACGCTAAATGAAACAACGTTAAACGAAGCCTCATACAATATACAGAAAATTGATAAGAAGGCTATGATTAATCCAGGAAGCGTTAAATGAAGTCTTATATATTTATTTTTCAGTACAATTAGCTTCATTTCATTTTTAAAATACTACCTCGTTTAACGCTATCCAAAGAGTCAAACGCTAAATGAAATAACTTTAAACTAATACTCACATAATATAGAGTAAACATATAATTTTCAGTACAATTTTTATTTTCAAAATACTACCTCGTTTAGTGTCGAAACGACGTAAAACGAAACTTCACATAATACATACGCTGTCGTGGATCGAGGAAACGTTAGACAAAGTCCAACTTCAGTTTTCGGTGTCATTTGCTCTGTTCATTTGTTTGAAGAGAAAGTCTCGTTGCCAAGTAACTACTCCATCAAAAAAGGAACCAGCTGTCTCTTCGTATGTCAAGTGTGCTGAAGCAGTTGGCCGGCAATATTTGCTCAAACCTACTCGAAATAATAAACGAGCGTAGGTTACACACAAACAGAAAAAAAAATCACTTCACGACGGAAAGAATATAAATTCTTGTGCATTAGAAGCGTTGACATGTTTAATGTTATTTAACCTTTCGGTACAAAAAAAAATAATAATAAGAAGAAAAAATAGTGTGGAGAGAAAACCCAAACAACTTATACACATCGTCGTTTCTTTCACGAAACTAGGCTATCGCGATTTATTATTAATGTCACCTCATTTACTTCGGATAATCGAATTTCATTACATAATAAGTGTATTTTCTTAGTTGTAGAGCGTTTATTTAAAATACATTTTTATTTAGTATTTTTGGGAAGCTATGATTGTTTAATCACTGTTTTGTGAAGTTAGAAAACAATAGTTTAACAGCTTCATAATTTACTTAACTTATTAAGATAAACTCTAAATATACTTCTTCATTAACAGATTCACTTAATATTAACTATGTAAGTACACTTTCGTAAATCCTTGGTCCTAGTAACCAGTTTTCTATACTTAATTCCATTTTTTTCCTCTTAGTCTGTTTTTTGTTTTTCAGGTAAACTTTCTGTCTAAACGCATGCCTAAATATTACTTTTGTTGATTGATTTTGGCAGATTTTATCCAGTTAAGCATGTGATATTATTTTCATTTCATCAACTGAAATTCTTCGTTTTTTTGAACACTTGTTTAAATTTTCTTGTTGATATTCATATTCTGATTTTCAACCCGGAAAACATTATTTAAAACTTATTCTTAGAAATAATTACATAAAACAATGATTTTTGTTAATAATAAAGCTAATTATTTGGTTACATAATTATTATATATATTTTTAATACTTTGTTTTTATGTTTGGAAAGTGTCTTTACATATTTGCTTATAACTCAAAAAGTATACGAGACAAATTAATTATTAAGCAACCAATTTAAAGACAAATAATCACTCTTTAAAACAAATAAACTTTATAGTTGTATCCATTTCCATTTAGACGTAATTCACAGTCAAACTTGAAGAAATATTATTTCAAATTTAATTCAAGTGTAATCACTTGGAAAATTGAACTTTTGCATTAATGAATATGCAAATTGGTTATTGTTGTTAACAAAAAACAAACTGAAATCATGTATTACATAACGTGTTTGCTAATTAGCGTTAGTTTTCGTAATATTCCGTGATGATTCACTAATGTGTTTTGAAAAAAAATAGCAATAAAATCAACGATTTGTTATTAATATACGTGAATAGTTTTAGCTTTAAATAGAAGTAATTTTGTAAACAAAATCTTAAATTACTTAATAAATTATTGAAATTTATTGAAGGAAAACAGCAAGAAGTTGTTGTTTTATTAATATGTATGAATCATTTTCTCTTTTATTGAATTTATAAATAAAATGTATTTTTTTTATTATTATTATTTATTTTTATTGCAGCAGTGAACAAAATAATAGAAAATTCATATAATTATAAGAAAAAGAATACACTGAAAAAGGGCTTTTGACCATAGGTCTTTCTGCCCTTATTATTTTAATATAGTTTTCTTGAAAAAGTGTACAAGAAAATTAGTATCTTCTATGTAAATTAATAATAATAACAATTTTAAATTATCATTTTATTGAAGGAAACAACAAATGCAAGATCGTTTCTTTATAATTCAATAATTTATAGTGTTGTTGAAGAAGAACACAAAAGAAAAGTTTATAATTTTCAAAGTTGTTTTCTTTATAGATTTTTTTTTCTTAAGTTGAAACTTATGTAAAACTGAAGCAGCACGGTGTTTGACGTTACGGTAAATTGAATTAACACCTGGTATTTACAAAAGGAATTTACATAGAATTGTTGATTGGTCGAGATGCCACCGATTACCGAACCAAAAAACATGTATTAACACTGCGATGTGAAATCGCACACACTCTTCTAGCCGTGCTCTTTCCACTCATACAACACGTTATTTTGCGTTTCGTTTCGTAGTCAGTTTATAGTTTACGTCAGAAACAACGCTCTAAATATTTATTAGATTTCTTTTTTAACACGCTGATTGGTTTTGAGAATTTGCCTTGAGAATAAACCGTATTTTTCGTATTACTTGTCATTTCAATGCTTGGAAAGAACTAATATAATAATACACCCAAAAGCCGTATAAGGAATCAATTATTGCGCTTGCGCAAGATTAGCAACATCTAGATATATCGACATTGATTTTTTTTTGCCGTTAAGCGAAACATTTTAGGCCGTAAATCGAAAACGTGCCTTAATTGAAGAGGGCCGTTATTAAAACGAAATGCATTATAAAGAGCGGTCGTATAGCGAGGTATGGGTGTAATAGATTGAAACAGTAAAAACAGTAGTCTGTAGATAGGTCTTTCTGCCTAACTTAGTCCAAGTATTTAATTAAATTTAGTTAATGGAAGTGTTGTGACTATTTTTGCTTTTGCAAAGTTAGATAAGATTGTTATGTGTGTGTAGTAAAGTGAGCGTGTAGGGTGGATGAGGTTAACAAATCTAATTTGGTGGTCTAATTCGAGCCTCAAAGTGCAATCCTCATTCACGAGCAATTGGTTCCAAATCCAATAATGTGACAGTTAGGAGATAGCGAGCGAAGGACGACCGACCGAAACCGAAGCGAGGAGCCCTTAAGGGGTCCGCAACATCTAAGACCTGTTGCGCCCTTCCCTCCCACCCGAAACTGCGGAATCAAACAAAAGACAGAACCTCGTACCGTAGCCAACCTGCATTTAACGTGATTCCGTCATCCACCTTTTGGGCCTTTGATGGCAATTTAATTAAAACTGCTGCTGCTGCTGCCGGTTTTCCTGTATATTAATAAAATTCTCGAAATTAAATTCCGACAAGAAAATCAAATAAAATATGGAAATACGTGACCCCGAAGAAGCTTCAAAGAACACGATGATCGGTAAACATGTACATATTTCGCTACCTTTTGGGTTTTTCCAATATTTGTTAAGAAATACCTGGATTTGCAGGTAAAAAAAGCATTCGATTATTAGTATTTTTACCTACAAAGTAGACCGTCATTTTATATCTAACAACGACCCCATTTACTATCCACAATTTCATACTGAAATTCCCAAAAACATATAACTGTGAATGAAAATTTCAACTATTTTATGATGAAATTCATGCAAAAATTTATCTACGAATTAAAGTTTGAACCAATTCCCTGTATTTACTGTTTTATGATGAAATTAATATACAATTATACCTGTGAATGAGATTTGAAACAATTTCCAGAATTTACTGAAATTCATGCAAAACTTTGGCTATGAATAAATATTTAATAACAGCATCTATCTATTATTTTATTGTTGTTTCTTCTTTTACATCATTTTCCAATTTCTGTTACAGGTATGTTGCAGTTAGAATTTCGCACGGAAATCGAATCGATATTTCTGGTATGTATGAAAACCAAGTTATACGTGTAATTAATAACATTATGAGTGGTAATTGCGCGCTGCGTCTATCGGCCGTGCATAATGAACAATCAATTTTTGTCCCCTAATTGCATGACGTGATTTCGAAATTAATGCATTTCCAAAATTGTTTTCATCAATCATTATAAATCATGTTATTTTTTTAAATTTATATATATTTGCGTACATTTCGTTCACTTCATCAGCAATATTGCAATTTAATTCATTACATAAATTGTATTTTAGTGCCCCAATGGTAATTGTATTGTTTTCTAAGAGAATTCGATATGTTTCCCCTTTGATTTATTGAGTGGGGAAGTCTGATATTTGGTCGCCTTTTGTAAGATTTCCTTTTACGTGTTTAAACGCTCATTTAGATTTTTCTTTATTGTTAAAAACTAGTATTGTTCAGTTATTTATAGGATAATTACGAATACAGTTCTCAAAGGAAATAAATCCATAAAAAAAGTTTCCTTTGAAAAGCACGTATTCTTGAATTTCCTCCTTAGAATATTCCTTTTTTAAGGAGTTATCACGTTAAAGTAAAATCTGCACTCAATATTTTGTTTTTTACCATAAAAATTACTTATAACTCAATAAATATTATTGCTAAAGAATAATAACATTTAATATTTTCAAGGAAATAAAATGTAATACTATTATTGTACTTTTACTTATTGTTATGTTAAAATAAAACAGTTTTAGTTTGGGAGAATTACGATAATTACTGTAATTCATTAATAACTGTTTTGTAACTTATTCTATGTAACAATTTCATTACTTTTTTCTTATTAAAACGATACATAACATTAGGTTTAATTGTTTATTTTTAATAGAATTAAACTCGACAAAGTGAAAGTGAATATTGTGAAAAGAACTTTTATTCCTCGTTTAGAACGAAAGGCTTGAACCACGTACCTGAAATAAAATTTCTTATGTAAATGTGGATAACATTTGTGAATATTTATGTAATCTTCAGAATTCATTTGCATAAAGGATTATTTGTTAATTACAAATTACAAAGTAAATTGCGTACAATTCATATAAATAGATGGTGATTGGTAATCTAAGGACAAGAAAAAGCAGAACAGAATTGCGATTAAAGAGAACATGCTGTTTTCGTAGTTGATACATTTTAATTTTATTATTAAGTCTCTTCAAAGAATATATTTTTACTTCGTTTTTAGTTTGTTCCTATATGTATTTTGTGTAAATCTGGGTATTTTTTTTAATTTTTCAGGGACTTTTGTGTAAAATTGCAAAGAAGTTGAGAAATTTTGATATATAGAATAAATGCAATGTATTTAACGTAAAGTTGAATAATCTGTGTGTTAATTTTGATATTTCAGTGCAGAACTGACGTTCGAATTGATTTATGAAAAAAAAATGAACATTGCATCTGTTTATATATTATTTAATGTGGAAGTTGTTGAAATTTTCAGTATCCGTAATTGGTTGATCGATGCGTCAGCAAATCAAATCGTTTTCGGGGATTGGCTGAAGTCCGACTGTAAACTGTAAACTGTACAAATCGCAATTGCGTGCTGCAAAAAATATATTCCGACCAAAACCAAACCGAACTCTCACAAAAAAAACGAGTGGATGGGTGGGTTTACTGGCTTGTAAATCTTTCAAAATTATAAATGGACATTGTCGTCGCGCGCTTCCGAAATATTA
>JAFMTC010003402.1:0-29055 GCA_018845635.1 Nicrophorus orbicollis | reverse complement strand
TTTCGATGCTTAAAAAATATTTTTTCAACTTTGACAGTCAATTACAGCGAAACTACAAGGGATGCAATAATACCAATGCATGCGTTTTAAAGATTGATTATTCAGCTTTAATTTAAATGTTTAATTATTAATTTGTTGCTAATAGTTTCCGAGATATAAGCATAAATGTAAAGAGACTGCTTTTTCGATGCTTAAAGAAACGTTTCTTCAACTTTGACAGTGAATTACAGTTAAATGACAAATGGTCAACTTTGTGCATAAATATTAAAGAGTTATTAGTCAGCTTTCAAGTATTTTTATAATTTTTTGCAAAAAAAAAAACGCAATGCATTGAAAAAATCATTTATTATAGGCAACTTATTTGACATGAAATATAATTTAATGAATTATTTTGTATTGCAATGATATTTCAACATTTGTTTGGTAAATGAAATCATAATATAATACTTACATTTGTGGTGATGTAAACTGCTGAGTTATAGGGAGTAAAGAAAAGGAAAAAAAAGTCAAGATTTATTTAACAAAAAGACAACATTTATTCAATTTTCTTGTTCAATATATCAATAACTTGTTTATGTACAAAGTATTCCTCTTGTAATCATTATCATTATATATATACTTTTTTTATATGATCTTTATCCCCGCTTAATTTAACAAATAAACAGAATCATAATTAAAAAGAAAACGAGACAACGAAATGTGTTTAACGAAAAGATGAGAAAACAATGATTGCGTAAAGATATGTTTAACAATTAAAGCATTCGTTTGTAAGCACAGTGGTTTAAAGTAATTTCGTTTCCATTCAGAATAATGTTCAGCCGGAATTTATACGTTATGCAATAAAAATGGTTTATGACCTATAGAAGTTGTATTCAGAAATATCCTCAAGACAATGCGCTGAATGTACGGTATCCGAGTTGTAAAGAAAGTTCCGGTCTTCGTATACATAGGCAGCCAACAAAGCAGCTTTTACCGTCAGAGTGAGGGGTTGTAATTACAAACGATAAATTATAGAGTAAAGGACGAAGGAGAAAGAAAAGAAAAACAACAAATATCTTCAATACATTCGAATATAAATATATATATATAATACATAGGAAGTCCAATGATTCTTTTTGTTTCTCTTTCGTATAAGAATTTTCTCGCGAAAAATGTTCAGCGTTTGTTTTTTGTTTTTCAAAGATTTATATTTTCGTCTATTCATATATTATTTATATATAATACAAAGTGAGAAGTGTGTGTAGTATGTACAGATCGAAGCGGTAGTTACAGGGTGAGTCGTGAAGTAGTTCACAGAAGCGACGTGAGATGTCCCTGTCCCTTTACGCAACTTCACTTACACGAAACGAAATGATAACAGTAGAAAAGGGAGAGAAAAAGAATATAATGATTAGTATAAAAGATGATGATCCGCAATGTTCGTTCGTTGAAGAAGGAAATTACGTGATGAGCGATCAAAGAATTCACAAGAGCAATGCAATCTACGTCTACAAAATCTGTCAAACACATAATCCGTAGGTGGCGCTGTATTTCAGATCTGAACTGAATCAACTTTACTTGGTTATTTTATTTTTTTGAGATTGGTGTACACTAAATGTATTTGATCACTCATCACAGATAGTATACATTATATACAATACATTCGATTTGTTTGTTTCTCTTGTTCAATATATATAATATAATATATTTGTTTCTTTATATACAATCATTTTTAAATAGTTTTTGTCAATGTATAATAAATTTTTAATATATATATATATATTTTTCATATAATTAGTAGATTTCGTAAACAATAATCGATAAAATATACAGGGTGTCCTCGCAAGGACGATTCGAGTACAAATTAAACAATCGTATACTATGCGTTTCTTGTTTGTTTTTGAGAGTAGTCCTTGAAACAAACGTTTCGTTTTTTTTATCGCAGCTTACTTATTTATTCTTTATATATATATATTTATAGTAATATGTATGAAGTAGCATTTTCCGAAATGAAAATGTAACAACAAAACTATCGTTTCTGCAAAATTATGTACAGGTCAGTCATCGAAGTGTTTTTTTTTTCATATAATTTTTCTGTAACTGTTTTTGGCAAGTAGACTAGCACATTTGAGATCCTCTTGAGCACAAAATCCACCGAAATCACTTTTTCCATTCCTCACCGCACTCGTCGAATGAAAACCCATCACTGAAAACTCAACTCATCACCTCACCCGACCGACTTGTCCTTACTATGATTAACATTAACATTATTATTGCACGAGATAGATATAGAGAAAGACGACCATGTTGAAAGTTTGTGGTTGTTGTTGCAGAATGTTGTCGATGGTCTAGAGGAGACGTCGGGTGCGTCATTGCGGAGGCTCGAAGGTCTCGGAGTCGGGACTGCCGTAGCCGCTGGAGCCGTCGTCCCCGCGATGGGTACTACTGGGCGGCCGCTGTTGCCCTGTTGCCGCCCCCGAGCTCTTCTCGCTGTAACAGGATGGAGACGTCAATTGGTGGTGTTGTTGTTGTTGTTGGAGGTGGTGAAGATGTTGTTGTTGTAGTTGTTGGAGATGGTGGTGGTGGTGGAAATGATGCTGGTTGTTGTTGTTGCTGTTGGGATGAGCGGGGGCGGTGATGGTATTGGTGGTTGTGGTTGTGGTGGTACGATTGTGTTGGTTCAAGTGGTGACCGTTTAGTGTGTTGTCTCCTGCTGGCTGAAAGAAATCAACCAACTTGTAGGACACTCAAGAACAACAAGATAAGATCTACACTACTCATTAAACTACCCATACCAAAAGACAACATTTTCAATATCACCAGTACTTGTAGCAAACAACTGAATTCAATAAATATATTTGATTTGACAGCGAATTTGACGTTACAAATACTATAAATTTATATCTGTCTATGACGATTTTGTCAATAACAATTATTACGAGATTAACAATATTAATTAGTTAATTGCAGTAAAAAAGTTTCCAAAAGACTTAAAAGTATTCATTTTTCAATAGAATATATAAATGTCTTAAAAAAAAAAATAATGACAGTTACAAAGTTTGAAAGAGGTTACAAATATCAATGAAAGTTAGATTCTTTGAGGTTACAAGCTGAAATTTTGTCAATGACAGTTACGAAGTTTAAGAAAAAATAAAATTTGTTAATTGAAGTTACAAAGTTCGAGAAATACTTAAATATAACAAAAATTGAATAACGTTGATCATTAAAATTTTATCAGTTAAAATGAGGTTAGAAATGTCATTTTTTTTCTTCAAGAAATTAAAATAATAATAATTATTATCGATGACAGTTACAAAATTTTGTCAATGACAGCTAAAAAGTTATAGGTTATAAATTGAAATTTTGTCAATGACGGTTACAATTAGGTTAAATATATAAATTTTGACAGTTTGTAAGTTTGAAATTATTTGAAGAAGTTAAACATTTTAAAGTTTAAAACAAAGTGTTTGCATTTATATTGTAAATGTATCTTTTCTAAGTTAAAGCAAGTCAAGGGATGTTATCTTGTTACTACATTGTTAAGATCATTTGCCCACATTTTAATAGTCACTTATGTACTCAAGTATATTATACACCCATACCTCGCTTTACGGCTTAGATACGTTCCACGAAACTTGGCCGCAAAGCGAAAAGCCGTATAAGGAATCAATTATTGCGCTTGCGCAAGATTGACAACATGTAGATATATCTACTTCGAAAAAAAGTTTCTTTTGCCGTTATAGCGAAACATTTTAGGCCGTAAATCGAAAACGTGCCTTAATTGAAGAGGACCGTTATAGCTAGGTGTGGGTGTATGTTGAAGTACTGAATACATACATTTTTGATAATACGAATTACACTTTTTTAAAGTGTACTAGAGCGAAAGTCGATGATGTACGTGCAGATGTACTTGGAAACCATTAGGGGGGATTATACAATGTTAAAATTAATGCGGGGCATTTACTCGTGTTTATTTTTGCGCACGGAAGAGCCACCGCCGCCGCCCTTCCGTCCGCTCCTTCCCTTTGCGTGCGTTTTTCATTACATAATGAAGCGTTAAAATGCCGGCCGCCCGTGTGCACGTATGTGCATTAAAGTTTTGAATTACACCCAATGCTTTTAATGACCCCGGCATTAAATCTGAAAAACCCCGTATTACGACCGTACCACTACCAACCCTCAAAGCTTTAACTTTTCAATGAAATTCAACATCTAATTGACATGTTTGTTTATCATATTCGATGTATCACTTATTACGTACTTTTAACGGGCTGTTATCTAATCTAATTGAGATGTTATTGCCGCGAACCCGGCGCATCCACCATTTTTTTTGCTGTGTTACATGTGCTTTGGGCTGCATACGTTTAACGGGGAATTTATTTAAAATAATGCGGGTTTCTGCGATGCCGATGAATGCGGCAAGAGTATCGGCGTATCTGCCGTATTTAGTTCACGCGAAGAATGCATTAGGGTATGGGTTTTTAATGAATGGTATTAATTAAACGCGCGCGCGTGTTTATACCTATATACAGACGGGGGTGGTTGGGGTGTTGCCGACATACACCACCCCCACAGCTCTCTCTCTCTCTCTCTTTCCAACACACACACTCCGAGGCCCCGGCTGCAAAATAGCTTTGTATTATTATTCATGAGGCTCGAACTTAATTTAAATTATATCTTGGAAATACACTTTAAAGAAATTAATTCGCTTTTCTTGCAGCCCCGCTCTTTCCTTGAAAATATAACGTCCCTACATATTCTCCGCGTTCATTACAACGCTTCTCCACCCCCATCTCTCTCTCACTCACTCTCTTTCAATTCCACGACTCTCTCCATCCCTCTCTAACCCCGAGCGCGCAAAACTATAATTAGATTTAGGTTTTAATTCAATTACCAGTCCAGACTTCTTTCGCAATCCCTGATTACGTCGCGTGCAACGCGACCCAATTCACTCGCATCACACGAGCGTTGCATACACCACCAACAGTTTTGACAACCCAAATGTCAGCGTTCCTATCACTTTGCTTACACAACATTGTATTAAGAAAGACTTTTTTTTGTAATAACTTTCCCATTTTCCACGAACATTATTTTCCGGTTGATTGTGTCGTTGAACGGGAAATATTAGCATAAATAATAAGTCCCTTGCATCACCACTGAAACAAGTGTTGCATACACAACCAACAGTTTTGAAAACCAAAATATACCTAACACTTTGGTTACATAACATTGCATCAAGAAAGACTTGTATTTGTGCAGTTGAATTAATTAAGGTAAAAACTTTAACCCATTTTTCATGGACATTATTTTCTGGTTGATTGTGTCGTTGGGCTGGAAATATAACCATAAATAATAAGTCATTCGCAACACCACTGAAACAAGTGTTGCATACACAACCAACAATTTGCAACCCAAATATCATGGTTTCTGTCACTTTGGTCACATTTCATCGCATTAAGACAAAGAAAATGTTTGTTTTTTTTGTTGCAATCGCATTGATTACGGTAATAACTCTCCCATTTTCCACGGACACTGTTTTCCGGCTGATTAGCGTTGATTGTGTCGCAGGACGGGCAATAAAACCGTAAATAAAAACCCCTCCGCTCATGCCTGCGCTCCACTCCGACTTTCACTCCACGTTAGAGTGGAAGTGTTTGTGTGTGTGTGTGTGGATAAATGTGAATCATTAAATGCTTCTACCAAATGGACTCGAGTGGAGTTTTCAGTAAAGTGGTTTGTTTGAAAGCTAAAAGCAACTGAATGAAGCTCTTACGTTGATGGCCGCTTGTAAAATATTGCAAATATTATTTTATTGTCCGACTGTCGAGCAGCGCCGCAAGCATAACCGTCCCCCCACCCCCCTGCACCCTTTTCCCAACAACTCAACCACCCCCGAATCACTTAGTCACTACTTCGCACATGCATCGTGTTCGTACAACAACAAAAAAACGCATTAGACTTATTAAAATGTGGGTAGAAATGATCTATTTCACTAATAACACGTTTCACTTGAAATAATTCATGATATTATTCAGTATATTTATTGTTTAGTTAATGAAATTTAACAAAATTTGGGGTAAGTGTACGTTTGGTGGCCTAAATTATCTAAAGCCGGGGCATGTTGTTATTAGTTCGTTTTTTGGTAAAATATAATGATTTTATGAAATGTAGTATTGTAAAACTGATTTGATGAAAACATTGATGTACTTTTAACAGTAATGTTAATAAACAAAACTACTAACAAAAGTTTTATGTAATTGTTTCAATTTTTTTTTGAATTGAATTAATTGATTTTCATTATTGAATGCATTAATAAAGCATTTGTTCAATTTCAAAACATTTAGTAAAAGTCTTAATTGAAAAAACATCCTTAAAGGAAATTATTTTAAAATAAATGAAATTCAGTTTTTAAGGGTGGAAAGAGTGCGAAAAACAATAGTACTTTGTATTAGGGAATTGCAATACTTAATTAGTAAATTTTGTCAAAATTTTTGTTAACTAAATGTAACGATATCAACGAATTATTTCAAGTTGACTTACGTCATGATTTAAATTAATTAGTCTTTACACGATACTTGTCAAGTAAATACTCATATATATGAATACTTGCAATGTTTCATCAAAGTTTATTTAATTATAACTGTTTGTTTAGCTTCGGTTGTTACAAGTTACGTGGCAAGTAGCACGTAATGAATAAATAAATTTACATAATGCATTTGTGACTAATTTTCTTGAATACTTGTCTATTGCACCGTGTAAATGAGAATCGCAAAAGAAGAAATAGGTTACGCTTTACGCGGTATTTGGAAAGTAAATACTTGTTTAACGATGCTTCATTAAAGATAACATAACTATCACAGTTTATTTAGCTTTTGTTAGTACAAGTTACGTGGCAAGTAGCGCGTAAAGAATAACTGGTTTTACATGATGCATTTCTAATTAATTATCTAGTTTATTGCACCATGTAAATGGGAATCGCGGAAAAAACTAAATAGATTACGCTTTACGCGGTATTTGGAAAGTAAATACTTGTTTACTGATGCTTCATTAAAGATTACATAACTATCACAGTTTATTTAGCTTTTGTTAGTACAAGTTACGTGGCAAGTAGCGTGTATCGAACAACCAGCTTTACACGGTGCAATTCTAACCAACTGTCTCGAATACTTGTTTAAAGACTTGCACCGTGTAAACGGGGTTCGCAGAAAACAACAAATGCGTGTGTTACATGTCTTATCTATCAACTATTGAATAGGGGGGCATACCTGTAAATTATTGACTTGCCTTCGTATGTGAGCTAAACTGCTTGGGTTGTAGGCCATATTCGCGAAGACGAGCCTCTCCTCGTAGTCGTACTCGCACAGGATTTTGTTGTCGCACAAGTAGAACCTGTCGCCCACGCAAAACCTGCAAAAACGAAACAAAAACAATAACGAAATGATATCAGCGTTCATCAATTGTTCGACGCACAGCCTGCCCCATTTTTCTCGTCTTGTTTGCGCCGCGAGAAATTAATCAAATATTGGCGGATGCGCCGGGCTTTAACACAAACACACACACACAACCGAGAGCTCAAAATCCCCCCTTTTATTTTTCAAATTTCGTAATTGAATTTTTAAATTAAAAAATAACAAAATCTATTTTATTTCGTGCACACACACTCGACCATATTTTTTTTGTTTTTTTTTGTTTTGGCATATCAGGGGGGTTGTAATTTCTATCTCTCTCTCTCTCGTGTTCGTGTTATAATTCAATTAATTTGCACGCCCTCTATTCGCAACTCTCTCTCTCTCACACACAGACACATCCGGAAACAAACGCTCGCGCCATCCCCTCCACCGCACCCCTTCGGTACGTGTCAAGGGGTGTCGGCGGAGGAGGGGCGGTGGTGCAGGCTCGATTTTAATTAGTAACATATGAAACAATTTACTGTAAAAGATAATTACGACATTAATTTGGGACCCGATACGGATCTGATTTAAATCCAATTGTGATTTATTTATATATCCACGTGCATATATATACGTATACAACTACACGTACAGCGGAGTGCGAAAAAAAAAACGAATAATGAAACACTATAGATAATAAAATAAAATGCTGCTGCTCTGCTTCAACTGCTGCTACAGCAGCAGCACAACACAAAAAAATCCAATTTAAATTTCGAACTCATTGAATTGAATTAATTAAAAATCTATAGATTCATTTATAGAAATAAAGTGTATGCGAAACGGACGAAAAAAAAATATACACATTTTTTTTTCAATATGCACGAACGAATGAGAACGTAAACAACGGATTCTCCAAACGAAATCCGCTAAATCCAGATGGAAAATTTAATTTTGATTGCATTCAATTTTAATCATTACTGTTTTGTTTGGTTGAATTAAGTAAAACGTCACATTACGTTAAAATCTGTCAAATTTTTGCTTAAAATCTAAGTTAGATTTTGGGTTAAGTGTACGTATGGTGGCCTAAATTATCTAAAGCCGGGGCATCTTGTTATTAGTTTTTTTTTTGGTATTCATTATAACTTATGAAATGTAGTATTGTGAAATTGTACTTTTCGATTAGTTAGTAAAAATGCCTTTAAATATAGTATTGCTATTATCGAATAGATTATAAAGTAGAATTTACAGGTGCTAAAATATGAATAAACTAAAAATTAATGTACTAATTCATTTTAATGGCTTAATTTTAATTTCGCAAGTTCATGGATAAACAATTTTAGGTGTTAAACCCTCTCAAATATCATAAGTTGCATAAGTTAACTTAATAATGTATTTCTGGTGGCCTATGTTATTAAGAAGTCTGATAGTTTTGGTCTATTGTGGAGATTGTCAAATGTTGCTTTTAAAGTTGTAATTTTTACTGTATTTGGTTTACAAAATGTTGTTCTTATAATGTTACATTAATAGCGTAATAATGTTGACCTTTAATTGAAAAAAAACTGGATATGTTATGGAAAATGTTACGTTTTTTAAGTTTATTTTGTTAAGAAAATATTGTTTTAATGTTACATTAATAACGTAGTTGTGGTGGCCTATGCTATTGTGAAACCGGAAAGTTTTGGGCTACTACAGTCAGTTGTAAATATGAAGCGATTATATGAGTATTAAAATGGATTTTGTTAACAAACTGCATTTGCTATGCTGTGAAATTAATAACGTAGTTGTGGTGGCCTATGCTACTGAGAAACCGGATAGTTTTGGTTGTACAACAGCGAACTGGCTAATAAAGGTTCGGGAGAACGGAGAGGTTAAGTGGATGTTTGTGGCGATGCAGAGAGACGTCGTTTACGCATCAGCAGCATTAGCGAAATGCAATTAAAACGGAATTATAATTCCTTGTTGCAGACGCGCCGAAGGAAGTGGCCCCAGGGGGTGGTAAAATGTTGCGGGGGGTGGAGGTACGGTTGTGAAACTCCATTACAATACCTGTGGTTGCATTGCTGGCATGCGAAACACTCCAAATGGTAAACATTGCTTTTCGCCCTCATCACCATCTCGAAAGCCGGAATCACTTTATTACACGCCGCGCAATATCCCGTTGTCCCAAATAATCTGCAGGCAGAACGAAAACAGAAAGATACAATAGAGAACAGAAGAATTATAATTAAACGTTGTTTTTATATGGTTCATTATTTTGAGAAAAGACAAACAAACTTTTCTACAAGAACTTCACGTTGTAGTAGTCACTACACTCTGGTATAGTGTATTGAAACGAATAAGGTGGAGTATGTAGTTGCCAATTACTTGCCAAATAACACGCAAGTTACAAAACTAATTGAAATTCTGAGTTTCAATATGAAATGTTCCAAATCAAAAGGAATGATATTTTTTTTGAAATACAGATGTCGCTGAATTGCTTTCAATTTAAAAAGTTGGCTCGAGGTCTGTCCAGAAGGGTCCGTTTCTTAATTATTTCTCTGTGTTATGAGGGCTAAAGTGTAAGTGGCTGAGCAGAAATGAGTTTCGTCCAGTGCGGAATTGAACGGAGACGGCGGTTGGCTGTGATTAGGAAACGGCGGGAGGACAGAGCGCGTCTGCTCCCCCCCCGTTCGGGCTTTCCAATATTTATAAGTTTCTTGTCGTGCAATTTCCTCGCCGTAGATTGCTATAAAATTTACGGCCACGGCGGGCGCCCGCCATAAAAATTACATTACACAAAATTGACTCCGAATAAGATTCCATTCCTATCACGTCGCCATAAAACGGCGATTTATTATTAATTCCCTCATTAAAATACGGTGAGACACACATTCATTCTTTCTATCAGTTTCGACCGTTCTAATTTGCTTTGTTTGTAATGTTTGGTTGTTTACCTAAGGTAGTCCCGTTTGCAGAGGATGAGGTTGGCTTTGGTGTAGAGGGTGGAACCGACCTCGCCGAGTCTGCAGTCGCAGCAGCCGCACTTGAGGCAGTCTTCGTGCCAGAAGAGGTCGAGCGCCTTGAGGAGGAACCTCTCGGTGATGCGCTTCCCGCAGCCGGCGCATTCCCGTGCACCAGATCCTGCCGTCGCCGCCGCCACCGAAACGGCCGTCGGCCCAGACACGGCCACCGCCGTTCGAGCGCTCGCTTGCTCTCCACCAGATTCTGAAACAAATGAAAGAAAACAACAACGCATTATAGATCATATTCTAGTTTGAATGATACATCGAGATGGCGCTGTAATAGTATTGCAGCATTATATGCAACCCACTGATAGCATACGCTTGAATATACGAAGATTTCTTAAAGTGTTGGTTGACAATGTTATAACTTCTAGTTTGCATGATGAATCGTGATGGCGCTGTAATAGTATTGCTGCATTATATGCAACCCACTGATAGCATACGCTTGAATGTACGAAGGCAATAGACTAATTAATTACTTGTAGAACCAACTTCATTGTGATTTTAAAGTGTTGGTTGACAATGTTATAACTTCTAGTTTGAATGATAAGTCGAGATGGCGCTGTAATAGTATTACTGCATTATATGCAACCCACTGATAGCATACGCTTGAATGTACGAAGACAATAAATTAATTAATTACTTGTAGAATCAACTTCATTGTGATTTTAAAGTGTTGTAGTATTTCTTAAAGTGTTGGTTGACAATGTTATAACTTCTAGTTAGCATGATGAATCTTGATGGCGCTGTTATAGAATTATATCATTATATGCAACCCACTGTTAACATACGCTAATTTCGCATACGTAACTAATTGAATTATAGACTTATGAGTTGTAGATTCAACTTTATTGTAATTAAACCAATGTATGGATGTTTATTGAAATTGGTTGTAATTAAGAAGTTCGATTCGATCGATTCTGCTATTGCGGATGAAGATGTTGGAAGGTCTTTATTCGATGGCCTTCGTGTTGAAGCAGAAAGGCAGGGTAGGCCGTTGTTGTAGTTGCTGTTGCTCGGCCATCTGTCACGGTAAAGAGTTGCACGGGTACGGACACACCTCCGTTTGTGTAGTGCACATCAAGGCCCATAGATCACGCTAAGTACGGCTGTAAATCAAAGGCGAGTTGACGCGAAAGAAATCGGGATGAATGGGGGGCTTCGTCGATACGTGGAGATAATTCCTCCGAGAGTGCGGTTACACGTCGAGGGGGGGGGGCAGTTCGGAGGCGGCAGAGAGTGGAAAGGTTGAGCTCTTTATTTCAGTTATCCGCTTGTTACTGTGTCGCCGCCGCCACCGCCGCCTCCTCCGACTCCTCCACCTCAACCTTTACTCCTCGGGGCTCGGCTTGCAAAGCAGCCCGAGCTCGCCACTAATGGCTCTTGACAAATGGCTCGAGTGGGATTCCACGACCCGCTAACTCCATCTCATGGCTTCCACCTCAAATTATATTTATGAAGGATCTCTTTAACTCGTTACAGACACACCGACGATCGGCGTCCTCCTCAAGAAGAGCAGACTTCTCCTATCTTCGAAATGGAAATACCGGACTTGGAATATTTCCAATGAATACGGAATGGCGACGTCCGAAATTCGGTTCGGAAATGTTATGTAAACGAGGAAGAGGGAGCAGGCGGATGCATCGCAGGCTATTGTTTATTTAAAGCGAGTTCACGGCCGGATGGCGGATATCGTCTTCGTCGTCGCCCGGAAAAATGTAATATTTACACGTGAGCGTCCGTCCGTTTCCCTTTTCGGTGCGCGCGTGCAGAGATTTATTGTTGATCGGTGATTCTGCAGAAAATGTAAATTGTCTATCTTGCTGCGTGTGTGCAAATCAAATATGAATTGCAAATGCGAATGTGGAGAATATGGGTAGGAATCCGGTGCGAAGTGAACAGCGTTTGTAGGTGGAAAACGAGGACGAGGATGGCGCATTCATCTGCCCCTCTTCGGGAACGCGCTGAACGGGTCTTTCACCTTACGTAACGCTAATAAAAGTCGTCCACATAAGTCATAGAAGACACAATGTAGGTGTCGCGAGCGCCGAGGGGACTCCCCGTCGATCCTCCTACTCTTCGGACGACATTTAACATGGATCGAAGAGAATTTCGCTTCGGATGAATGTTAAACGCATTTCATTTGTATAGCCAAAAAAGATGCATTTTGATATACGTCAAATCGCCAGATGGCGCTAACACGACTGTTTACAGTTGTATGCAACCCAAATTGACACAATGATCATTTTTGTCTAGTTATTTAAATACTTTAACTTCCAATAAATTTAATGTTTCAAGGATTTGCATTAACCTTTAGCGAGATTCAATGAAAGTTACGACTCGAGAAGTAATTAAATTTGACGTACGTCAAATGGTGTTGATCACCAGATGACGTTAACGAGAATTGTTGAAGTAAGTAAATGTATCTTAAGCAATCACCTTTGATGCGGTTGTTTGATGTCATGAGATTTATCGAGATAGAATTTTATGCTATTCCATCATCCACCGCGTTTTTCCTTGGGTCAAATCAGAGATAATAAAATAATCGTGAATAGGTTCATTATATGTGTCCATATCGCGTTTTTACGCTCGAGGGTTTCCACGTCCCCTTCTCCTCTGGCATTCCGTCGTGTCCTGCTCCTTCCGGCACCCACGTCCTGCTCCTTCTTGCATCTCTGTCTTGCTTTCGCGTCGCCCCTTGTTCTCCGGTTTCCGCCGATATTCGTCGGATTGCAATATTGGATATTTGATCTTCTCCAAAATCAAATACCGGCCGGACTCGGCTGCTTATTGCGCGATTACCTCTTATTGGAACCGTGCCGGCTATATATTATAAGGAAATATGCTCTGATTTCTGAATTTATAGAAAGCACTTTCATTTAGAAAATCCAATAATTCGTGCGCGCCCTCCGCCGATATTGCGGACTCGTAAATTTCCTGGCGGCAATATAAACTGAGGAGGGGGCGGTTTTCGGTGGTGGCGGCGGCGGCTTCTCGCGCCGCCAATTACGGAAATAAAATGATGGAGAAGAGAAGGGTTTGTGGTCTGTCTGCACGATTAGATGTAACAGCGCCATCTGTTCGTCGAGTATTTACAAATCAATTGAGCGAGTATTGAATAAATCATCTGCGAACCCGTTCCGATAGCCACCGTTCGCTCTCCATAACAATTAAGATGCAAATTCGCAATAATTTACGGCCCGCTTCGCTTAATTCAATTTACATTTTTGCCAATCAAGTGCCATTGACCAAAGTTACACGCATTCAACACGCCACTTTGGACTTTATCAACAGTTTCTCTACGGTAGAAACAGCTTTATTACCGCTTCGGTAATGGAAGATCTCAGTGACCTGAACAACTCGAAGAACGCATCCTCGAGTTCCATCATGATATGAAGAAACTTTATTCAAAAACACCATATTTTCAGAGCACATCACCAATAACTTATGATACATTTTGACTACTAATTAAGTTATTTATAAGTAAACTAAAGATGTAATAATCAATTATAATTTGTCTTTAAATACATTCGTAAATAGATATTTAGTTCTAAATTGATTACTAGAACTTTTAAGATTGATAATCGAGAGGCGCTACCATCGCTCGTAAATGTCACTATGATATTAGTTAGGTTAACTAAAATAACGCATCCTCTAGGTTCATCATGATATGAAGAAACTTTATTCAAAAACTCCATATTTTGAGAGCACATCACCAATAACTTATGATACATTTTGACTTTAACTACAAATTACATATTCGATAAATACATTAAAGATGTAATAATCAAGTTTTAGACCTTTAAAAGTTGTTATAATTTGTCTTTAAATACATTCGTACATGGATATTTAGCTCAAAATTGATTACTAGAACTTTTAAGATTGATAATCGAGAGACGCTACCATCGCTCTTAAATGTCACTATGACATTAGTTAGGTTAACTAAAAGAACGCATCCTCTAGGTTCATCATGATATGAAGAAACTTTATTCAAAAACTCCATATTTGGAGAGCACATCACTAATAACTTATGATACATTTTGACTACTAATTACGTAATCTATAAGTAAATTAAAGATGCAATATTCTAGTAAAAGTTGTTGTAATTTGCCTTTAAATACATTCGTACGTAGATATTTAGCTCAAAATTGAATACTAGAACTTTTAAGAATGATCGCTCATAAATGTCACTATGACATTAGTTAGGTTATCTGAAAGAACGCATCCTCTAGTTTCATCATGATATGAGGAAATTGTATTAAAAAACACTTTATTATTGAGAGTTCCTATCAATAACAATAACTTATGATACATTTTTCCATGGAAAAGTTGCTATAATTTGTCTTTAAATACCTTTGTTTAATGTTTGAACTTTTAAGATTTTGGTGCTACCTTTGTTCCTAAATGTCATTTTGACATAAGTTAGGTTAATTTTTGACGTAGTTAATAGTACGCTGCGTTGAACTAGATGGCGATCGGATGACACGTATCGCACCGCATGCATAATTGATGGATGCGCAAATGGGAAACGGAAATGCGGTGTGCGTTGTTTCGGAGGAAAGTTGTCCGGAAAATCGAAACGGGCGATGGGATTTTCGAGTGCCGCCGCTACCGCCGCCAAAAACGAAATTAATATGTAAAATTAATGAATGTCAATTAAATTGCGCCGTTTAAATCCGGCGCATAAAACGCGACCGACGTTAATTAGTGGCCAGCATCAATCAACTTTACGTCAAGCTGACGGTTTCGCTCACTCTCCAAAACCCGTCACTCTCTCATATTTACTACAACACAAACACACACATATTTCCGCATCGGTTCGCCCGATTCTGAACCCATCCGCAAAAATCGCCGAGTTTTGAAACTGTGAGCTGTGAATTTAAAGCGCATTGAAATTGAATTCGCGCGGAATAATTAAGTGCGTCCATTAGGAGATGGAAAAACGGCCGGCCATTAAGATCCACTTTAATTTCATTTCGTTACACTCTTGATTATATAATGTATATATTTACATTGAATGGCCTGTCATGCGGACGCATTTGGAACTAAATGAAAGCGTTCCCGTATTGCCAATCAAGTAATAATTTGGGATTTTCGGTATTAAATGGTTCGATCTTCGAAATGGGGGTGGGGGATGAGGGGACGGACGCACGGCCGCCCTCCATTATTTAAATTAGCCGTCCCCTGGAACATTTACGAGCGGCCGAGTCTCTAACATTGTGTCGTCCTGCATTATGCATACCCATCAGACCTCGAGTTATCTTGCACACTCTCCGAAATCCATTAATAACAATCCAATATTCACACGCCGAGTGTGCAACATGCAATTTGCAACTTTAAACAGCATCAACATTTATGTTACAACTATGTTCCTCCAGGATACACCGACTCGCAACTCCCAACCGAAAGAAATGCAGCTAATCACATAATCCCAAATTCTTCATTTTCTCCTCATCACAGCTCAGTTAGTGAAGTACTTAGACAAGGGAAGTAAAAGTATAATTGAATCTAGAAACTAGCTTTGAAACTAATTACTTTGTTTAGTTGAACGATTATTGTTAGTTTACTTTTTAAGACAACACAAGATGGCGTTACAAATTTGCTTATACTCATTATTTCTTCTCGTACGTAATTGGATTCCGGTTAAAACGCATTGTTTGAGCTTTATGCATTTCTATACATAATTCCATTCTTTGGCTGAATTGCATCGGAAAGAGGAAACGGAGGACGCTAATAACAGTTATTGTGCACCTCTAAATCTCGTCGTGCGACATGCAAACAGCGTATAGAAGGTGATGAACGGCAGTATTTGAAAGGACGCTATTTGCAGAACGTCCCATTATCTACTAACATTGTGACGGTGTTTGCTCGCCTTAAACGTTCCTTCCTTCGGCCCTGCACCTCTCTTTGCGTTCGGAAATTTTTCTCAATACTCAAATGAAAAGAGTTGCGACAAACACGGTAATAACGACGTTGTATTTGCGCTCGCAATTAAACGCGTAGTTTTAACGGTGTTCTCTCTTCACTCGATGAGGATGGAAGAGGAGGAGGAAGAGGATGGAGGAGAACGGGTTTCATTAGTTAAGTGCAGTAAGTAGATTAAAAAGCTCATTACTTAAGTTATTCCTTAATATTAGCAGTGAGCGCGCAATTTAAATAATAACGCAATCCAATCTTAAAATTGCCTTATCTTTAATTCATTTAACTGCGGATAGATGCCGTCGTTTGTTTCATAAATTAGAGCAAGAGGGAGATGGTGTGGGCCTCGGGCGGTTGTAGCATAGGAGACTTGATGTTTTATAAGAAGCAATTAACACTCAGGTGAATGAATGAGTGGAAGAAAGAGAGAGATAGATAGAGAGAGGAATGTTTGCAGGAGGATGAGGAGACGAGACTGCTGCCCGTTTGTTTGCTTCCTTCATTAGCTGCCACATGTTAATACTTTTAAGCTCGTTTTAATAAGATTACATTCACAGTTTTGCGGTTTCAGAAGCACATACAGGGACGCACGCTAATGGCTCTTATAAATTACACACTCCGAGTCTCTCTGTCTCTCTCTATCTTTCTCTTCACATACATCTCTCCTTCTCTTTCCTGCACCCGCATTATGTATTTAAGAAGAAGAAAAAGAGCAGACTAATTTCTGCTCGCCGAACGTGCATTAGATTAATGAAATGTGTCTTAGTTTGTAATTCATTCCTCAACTCCGCCGATCCCATTTCAAGAACACACACATGCACATATCCACGTCAACTCTTTAATACATTAACCAGAAGCTCGGATCGATCTGATTTAGAACTGTTATAATGTAATTGGTTTATTTAATTAAGAAAAATATAACAAAATTGTGAAGCTAATTACAAGATGACTGAGATTACAACATTAACAAAATCAATCAAAATTGATAGCTTGGAGTTTTAGCTTTAATTTGCATATTTTGATTGTTGTTTCCTATTAGTCGTTTTCTAATAACACGTTAAAATGTAAACTTGTAACGTTATTCTGTAATTTGCTCTCAATGCAAGTTCTTGAAAAATTGTCTTGCTACTTTTATTTGTATTACACAACAACCGTTCACGCTAATTTTATCTATGAATATTCAAATTAAAGTCAAATATTTAAGCTTCAACAAGCAGTTAATACTAGATTTGCAACTAGCTCCAATTTTCTGTAATTTACTTTCAAAAACACGAAAAAAACTTTTTATAGAAATTTCGAAAAAGCAGTGCCTCCACGTTTTATTGTATTACTCGAGAACCAATCGTGCTTATGTTATGTATGAACATTCTAATTAAAGTCAAATATTCAAGCTTTAATATGCAGTTAATGCTAGATTTGTAACTAGCTCCAATTTTCTGTAATTTACTTTCAAAAAGTTGAAAAAAACTTTTTATAGAATTCTCGAAAAAGCAGTGCCTCCACGTTTTATTGTATTACTCGACAACCAATCGTGCTAATGTTATGTATGAACATTCTAATTAAAGTCAAATATTCAAGCTTCAATATGAAGTTAATGCAAGATTTGCAACTAGCTCCAATTTTCTGTAATTTACTTTCAAAAAGTTGAAAAAAACTTTTTATATAATTCTCGAAAAAGCAGTGCCTCTACTTTTTATTGTATTACTCGAGAACTAATCTTGCTAAGGTTATGTATGAACATTCTAATTAAAGTAGAATATTCAAGTTTCAATATGCAGTTAATGCAGGATTTGCAACTAGCTCCAATTTTCTGTAATTTACTTTCAAGAAGTTGAAAAAAACTTTTTATATAATTCTCGAAAAAGCAGTGCTTCCACGTTTTATTGTATTACTCGAGGACCAATCATGCTAATGTCATGTATGAACATTCTAATTAAAGTCAAATATTTAAGCTTTAATATGCAGTTAATGCAAGATTTGCAACTAGCTCCAATTTTCTGTAATTTACTTTCAAAAAGTTGAAAAAAACTTTTTATAGAATTCTCGAAAAAGCAGTGCCTCCACGTTTTATTGTATTACTCGACAACCAATCATGCTAATGTCATGTATGAACATTCTAATTAAAGTCAAATATTCAAGCTTTAATATGCAGTTAATGCTAGATTCGTAACTAGCTCCAATTTCCTGTAATTTACTTTCAAATATATGAGAATCATGGATATTTCTAACTGTGTTTGGATGGTAAAATCTGAAAAGGAAATAGGATGGTGATGGTGAGTGTGCAGCGCCCGCCGCCCGATAATTTACGCTTGTTTAATTAATGCACGGAGCGGGGGCGGATGCATTTTCGCACGGGCTTAAGCGACGATTAATCTTCGTTTGCGAAGAAGATATTATATAGATTGTGTATATGAAGGGGGCGGCGGCGGCGGCTTTTACCGCCCCCCTCTCTCTCTCACTCTTGCACACACACACACAAACTCTTTCTGTCCGCAAATTCCCGCCGCTCGCAAAGTCCGGTTAATTGCGAGCGCGCCCCCAAAAACATCCCCTAATAATTCATTATCGATACGACAGTAATTATTATCGATCCAAGAGCCAAGTGTTAAATAATTTGTTTTATAACCAACGTAATATGTTTACCAATTGTAAACACTTGAAAACAAGTACTTAAATGAAGTTAGAAATAATGTATAATATAAGATTCATTACTAAACGAAAACTGTTTATGGTACAGTAAATTCTAATAAGTAGATTTATTTTTCGTTTACTTTGAAGTTAATATGTTTTAAGAACAATAACCAGTAGAAAACAGGGACTTAACAATTACTTTAAATATAGTTGGTAATTAGTTATTTATAAAACTAACCAAAAATTTAAGTGTCATTTATTGAAAAAAGTGTCAGATTGACGTGAGAAATGTCAAATAGTTGAATGTTTATAATATAAGATAATAATTTGTGAAATAGAACTGTTTAAGATAAAGTAAATTAATGTATTAGATTAGTCAAGTTATACTAATCTAATTCAGTTTTATTATATCAGTACATCTCCTTTTTTAATATCTATGCTTTTCTTTCTTAATTGCTTAAAGATAATTAAGTTTGGTATTTGCATATAAATTTAAATGAAGTTAGTAATGTGATCACTCGGTACGGATATAAAAAATAACCACAAAATGGAAAGTCACATATATTGAACAAATGACATGTGTCAGTTAGAAATGACATATGGCATGTGTCAGATTGAAATGACATGTGTCAGATTGAAATGACATATGACATGTGTCAGATTGAAATGACATATGTCAGATAGATATGACATATGAGATATATAATAAAAATATGATAAAGTTAATACATTAAAAATGAATAAATATAAATTAGCAAATGGTTTTTGACAATTTGTTAAATTAATGTCAAGAAAGAATAGTTCTAAATACAAAATGAATCGCTTGCGTTTCAGTTTCACTGTGACTTTTCGATTTGTCCACGTGGAATCTGTGTGATGCGCATAACGAGCGGGATGATGTAAGTAATCTAATATTTTAAAATATAATGCTTGCACGACTCGGCCGGAAGATTTATGGCGGTTTAAGAATGTGTTTGTTTCTGGATGAATTAAGAAATCCGAGGAGGATGAAGATAGTGAGAGAAAGGGAGAGAGTGAGGAAGGAGAGCATCAGAGATAGATGTGCGGCGTTGGCAGAGATAAATGGTGTTGTCAGTCGACAATCAGCTGCCGCCCCCCGTCGAAGCGTCCGCCCCCGCCGCCCCGCAGTCGCGCCGCTTTTGTGGTTTTAGGTTTTAATTTGAGAGTTTCATAGAGTGTGTGCTGCTGCTGCGGTGGCGGCAGAAGAAGTAATTAAATTACCGCCGCAGCCGCCTCATTGCGTTAATTGCGTCTACGCTCTTCTCTTGATTGCGAGAGACGGGAGGGAGACATGGAGGAGTCAAAATTCTGCGTTTTGTGCATCATCCAGATACGGGGTGGTCTAGATGATATGCTAATCCCGTCGTGACGATGGGAATAATTCTGTTCGGCGGAAATTAAGAAGATTGCGGTGTTCGGAGGCGGCGGCGGCGGCGGCATATTGCGAGCCATTTCGTGCTCGTTCTCTCACTCACTCATCAGTTTTCTCATTCGACTTCAACTATTTTAATTAAAGCGACGGCTAATTTAACTAGACAAATCTTCGCGCGAAGAAAAGGCGCGACCGCTTCAGAGGAGGCGGTGGCGTCGAGGGGGGAGGAAGAGAGGAACTCCCTTTTCTTCCCTTTCACCGCGCCGCATAATAGGTGTTATGCAAAGTTTCTGAACGCGCACAATAATATTTCGGTCATCATCAATGGGCAGAGAATTTAATTAATTTCCTTTTGCTCCCTTCGCTTATTCCGCTTTTCCAAGACAACGGAACAACACAAGTTGCCTAATACATCATCCAGTGCTTCAGCAGTATACAAAAATTAACAACTTTATGTAATTAAACACAAATTCATAATCAATTTGATTTTCATGCAAATTTATGAACAATTGCTTACAAACAATCATTAAAGTTGGTACTTGTCAATTGCATTTGATTAATTGGCACTTTTTAGCTGCTTAGTCCATTTTTTTTGAGACAACTAAACAACACAAGTTGCCTAATTTGATGCAAATTTATGAACAATTGCTTACAAACAAACATTAAAGTTAGTACTTGTTAATTGTATTTTATTATTTTTTGTAAATAATAAACAAAATTTTATTAATTTACACTTTTGAATTAATTTTTTAAGACAAGGAAACAACACAAGTTGCCTAATACTTTATACCATCTTTCAACAACATAAAAATAAACAAGTTATTTAAAAATCATTATAAAATGGAATATTTCATTAATTACCTTATGATCCGTGAATAAATGAACGTAAATAAACTAATGTATATATAATTGGTTACATTCAATCATTTAAGTTGGTACAGGTCAATTGGTATAATGTATCAAATGTCATTTTTGTTCAAACATTGTTACTCTTTTGTCAATAATAAGTAAAGTTGTCAACCGGAAGTAATCAAGTTGTATTTCCTGAATAACGTGTGTGTGTGTCGTGTACTCGCATCAATGTAACAAGTAACTTGGGAAGTATGCGGCTTTGCAGTGATTTCGCATAAGGTGAGAGCATTTAATAGTTTTTGATCGCAAAAGAAAAAAATGAAATAACCGCGCGAAGATGGGAAACGGGAAACTTTTGCATAAACAGCGGGCGTCGTATAAATCCAATAGCGAGAAGAAGCCATAAAATTACTAATGCAGCCAGTAGCCAGATTACATTACATTAAATCACTTCATGCTCCGATATTTTATCCCTCTTAAACTACGGAACGCATCAACACAAATTACTTTTAGTCGAAAGGAGCGTAGCAAAAGAGAGAGAGAGAATGAGATGAAAAAAATGACCTCGCGTAACTTTGCAGGCAATTCATTAGTTTCAAAATGGCGCCATCGGTTGTGGATACTAACCTAATGGCCCCGCTGCTACAGAAGTTGCCTAATATGTTCGGTTAGTTTAAATTTGTTTTTCTTACAAAATACCTATTTGTTGGATCATCCTGTCACTTACATGGAATTATAACTGAAAGATATAGTTTGTTTGAAACTGAATTCAAATCGAGAGCTTTGGAATTCCATAAACGAATTATTTCGAACATATACTGCATTTGCTGTTGCTGTTGTTGTTGATATTCGTTAAACAAATCCTCTCTGGAGCGCGTTTTTTCGGTATACATTCGGCAGTGGTATTCCACTGGAATAGCGGAATTTTTCGAATTGTTCGCCCAGCGAAAAGCCTCGCAGCAGATAAATCGACAATGCATTCGGTGAGTGCATGTTTGCAAATCAGGCTGAAGGGAGCAAAAATAAAATAGCACAAGGAGAAATACACTCAAAATGTTTGAAAAAAACAACAACAACAACTCCCAAGCTTATCGTGCATAGAGTCGGAATTTCCATGGAGCGTTTTTTTTTTAAAACATATTACGTCTGCCACCTCGCCCATAAAACTTGTATAGATAAATCCAAGATTGTATGCAACGTAATTGCACTCGCGATTCACGGGAAGTCTATGTAGTTTTTGAACTCATTTGGACGCCATCTAATATGATTAATTGTATTAAATAATATTTATTTTGGACTAAAGGGCTATTGACCTATGTTTGCACTATTATTTCATTAAGCAACTAATGTCAAGTATTGTTTAATAAGTGCATGTCAATCAGACGCCATCTATGGTTAATCGATGTAACCACTTAAGTAATAAACTTTCAGGTATTGTTTAATACGTCACGTGGCTTTATGTAATGCGTTGCAAATGCTATCGGATGTAATGCAGAAGCTGCAAAAGGTCGACGACTCACGCATACCAACCTCGTTACCGGACACCGGGAGGAGAGCTCTTTTCCTCTTTCTCTCTGTCTCTCTTCCAAGCGCGTTTCTTCCCCTGTCTGGTATTCAGTGACTAATTAAGAAAGTCACACGTAATTGGAACGGATGGTTGCGCGCGCGTGAATTTTGAGCCGGTGCGGTCTGTAACCAGATCCTCCTCGAAAGGTTCGTCGTCGTCTCTTCATCCTCCACCTCTGCCGCCCCCTCGCATTCCGTAACGATGGGTGTTGCGACGAAGTTCGGATTACCGAAACTGCGCTTCCCTCGCGCGATCCAAGAGACACTTCGCCCCCAATTTACACTGTCCGTGCAGCGTTCATAATTAATCCCGAAGACCATTAATTAACGGACCAACCCCCCGTATCGAAATACCCACAGAGCAGATAACACCTCCGAATCGAGTTGGGAAAGAAAAAGTGATCCCATTGGACCGCGGTCACTCGAAAACCGATGAAAAGCAATTACACATTTTGTACATATTCTTTAAGTTCTTAGTAATTTTTAGGAATGTTTGATTCTAAATCAGAATTATTATCAGATAAAACTTTTTACTTAGGTGTTAGATCACAATTTGTGAATTCGATCCATGAATTGTTAGGCTATTCTCAAGAAAATTAGCAGCTAATTCATTGGAAGCCTATTTTGTTATAATACCTTACACTACTATTTCTATGCAGTGGTACCTCGACATACGAGTTTAATTCGTTTCGTAACCTTACTCGTATGTCAAATTGCTCGTAACTCAAAGCAATTAGTCTGAGGTGGGAGAAACTGTTGATGACGGTGTAGTGTGAGATTCCTCGTATCTCAAATCTTGCTCTCATCTCAAAGCAAAATATCGCTCGTATCTCAAAACACTCCTATATCGAGTTATACCACTGTATAAAGATACTCGTGAATTCATCTATTCGTAATATACTTCGAATACTCATTCTTAGCTTCTTCGACTGAAATCTTAAAAAATTGCAATGATAGGTGCTTCCTTACAACTGTATTCTGCAGTTAGCTTGTTGTCTTTTGAAATTATCGAGTCTACTCGTAATAGAGCTTCTTGGAATTAATTTCAAGTACTCTTTTTTTAACGTGATCACTTTAGGACAATCTTCTATCAAGACGCAAATCAAGATATTGAACTTTATTAGGTTGATCTTTCTGGGACAATCTTCTAACTAGTTGCAGAACAACATATTGTACTTTATCAGTCTTTCTATTGAAAAACTAAATAAACAAAGTGTTTGAAATGTAATAGAAGCTTGCTTGCTGTAACCAACAACTGTAACCCTTTAGGTAAAGGGCAGAAAACACCGGTAAACCTGCACATAGATAATAATTTCATGGAATTATCCATTTATCAGAGCTTCCTGTGCAAAATGGCAAATGCACTAATTATTTATTCAACTCATTCGGCTGCACGCGTTAATCCCTCAAATATTCATCGACGTTTCAAAACGTTCAAATGTTTAATGAATCGCATTCGGATGACGATTTTGCGTTCGCCCTCCGCAAAATTCTGGAAATCGTGGTGCGCGTCGCACGACAACTTGTTGCGCAGGGTTCATCCATAATTTATTCACGTTACTTTTGCCCCATTCAAAATGCAACCGAAATGCTCATATTTATGAAATGGAGAATGTGAGGATGACGAAAGGGGTGAAATTATGCACACAAGTAATACATATATTACAAGTCAGTCAAAAGATACAACATTATGGAACATAGATTAAAGGACTTCAGGGTACCCCAACATTTTTCAGATCAGTTGATAATACAACCATGTAACCACATTCGCACACATATTCGTTAAATATGTTAAGGTTGGCAACGTAATTCGAACCTCTATACTCTGAGGACAGAAATAATTGACGTTTTGGTACCCTGCACGAGACGAAGAGGACGAGGCTATTCCCTTGCGCTTCCCTTTTCTCCTTTTTTGACCTGAAGATGGCAGCACCTTGTACCGAACTGAAGTTAACACCACAATTGTTTATGAAAATTTGTAAATAAACAGTGATGAAAAGCTCGAATTTAATTAATATTTCTCGGTCAATAGACCTACAAAGATGTTGAAATAATTAAGTAAAAAATATTGAACAGGAAACGTGTATATGTACTAAACGAAAAGAAATTTGTATTTTGTAGTTCTGAAGGGTTTTGTAGTTCAAGTAGTTTTTGAAATAGTCAGTAGGTCTGTAGTGTTATAAATGGTCAGGTAAGAGCAAGTGCATAGCCTACGCTAAACACCTGAGCTTGTCATTCCCAGTTTGGTCATCGAAGTATCGAGATCTCTGCAAAATTTTGTGAGCGCCAAAACTTTTCTGAAATTGTAAATATGAGTAGCAGAAGAGTATGGTCTTCGACGAAGAGTCGTCGGGTATCTAGATCCGTGTCAAGGAGAAGAGACGAGATGCCGCCGATTATAAGCAGGAGCCTGCTGATCAGGAGTAACCGTGCACTGGGAGCTCTGGAGCTTAACAACCTACATTTCTCGTTGACGGTGCAGACGTTGAAGAAAATCAGCCAACCTTTTGGAGACGTTCGATGCATCAAATTCACTAAAAAAGGAGATCAGTACACGGACGGTGTAGCCATTTTAATGTTCGTGCGTTGCCCGGATGCCATCAGGTTCATGCAAAGATACCAAGGCGAAATATTCTACGGAAGGAGGCTGGTGATCGAGTTGTTGAGTCCGACGGTCCGAGAAGAGGCAGCAGGTAATTACTGACCCCTGAACGGTCAGCTTTAACGAAGAATGATGTTCGTAGATCGTTGCAACCTGTTTTTTAACTAACTGTATTGAATTTTAATTAAATTATAATGAAATAAATGTTATTGATATTAAAAGCTAGTGTTAATTTCTTTGATTTGGATAAGATCGTTTCAGGAGTACTCGAAACTTCATGATTGATTGATTGCGCCTTTTCGCGGGTAAACATTTTCGTAAACACAATCAAAGTTTGAAGCGTTCGCGCTTAGGCTTTTTAGACTAATTGGACGCATATTAGAGTGTTTTAATTGTTGCCAAAGTGTATGTGAGTAATGCGTTGAAGCCGGGGGCGGCTGTGGAGACGGCAGCGGCGGCGGCACACGCAAAAACCACTTTAGCTAAATTGGCTCAGATGTCATGACTATGTAATGACGCGATCCGCGCCGCCGCCGCCACCGCTGCCGCCCCCCGACAACTGCCTTCTCGCCGTGTTTCCGTCTCTCTCTTTCACCCTTTTCAACCGCATTCGCCCTCTCTCTTTGTTTCGCGCGCCCCTCTATCCACTCGCAACCATTAAATCTCCGGACTTAATACAAAATGCATTTGTTGTTCTTCCATTATGTAAATGAAAACTCAAACCACTCTCGCACTCGCTTGTTCCATCAGCGCGATAATGCATTTCCGGAATTCCACTAAAATATATTTATTTATGTATTTATCTATATATATATATATATTTATATGCACACACATTCATAAATCTATCTACATCTAGCCTCCATCGTAATGGAAACATAGTAATTATCTTAAATTTAGTTGTTTTCCAGTATTCATTATTCCTATTCTCTTGTTCTATAAAATATTTTGACATCAAATTATACAAAATCTAGTTGCACAGCATTATTGTAATCTATATGATTTATTCTCTAATAATTTAGCTTTAATATGCATATTTGTTCTTGGTTTTAACTTTTGTAGTTTTTGAGAAATTCACTAAAATGTGAAGACACTGCAACATTTCCTTATTTAAAGTTTGACAGTAAATTATATCATTTTCATATGCATATTTGTTCTTGACTGTAACCCTTCAGATTCTTGAGAAATTCACTAAAAAGTAAAGACACTGCAACATTTCGTTGTTTAAAGTTTAACAGTAAATTATAACATAATCATAAGTGTTATACTTATGACGGTTTATTAGATTTATTCTATAATTATTTAGCTTTCGTATGCATATTTGTTCTTGACTGTAACCCTTCAGATTCTTGAGAAATTCACTAAAAAGTAAGGACACTGCAACATTTCATTGTTTAAAGTTTGCCAGTAAATTGTAACATAATCATAAGTGTTATACTTATGACAGTTTATTTGATTTATTCCATAATTATTTAGTTTTCATATGCATATTTGTTCTTGGCTTTAACCCTTGTAGTTTTTGAGAAATTCGCTAAAATGTGAAGACGCTGCAACATTTCCTTGTTTAAAGTTTGACAGTAAATTATGATATAATCATTAGTGTTACCATTATGATAGTTTATTAGATTTATTCTATAATTATTTAGTTTTCATATGCACATTTGTTCTTGACTGTAACCCTTCTGGTTCTTGAGAACTTCACTAAAATATGAAGACCCCGGCTTTTACAAAGGTAGATAGACCTTTTTTTGGTAACAAAACATCGAAAGGTAAAAAAAAAATATTGGAAAGTTTACCATTTCCTTTTTCCTGGTAGTAGCAACAAGTAAAATATAATGCTATTGCTACAAAGGGCTATGCACCTAAGGTCTTTCTACCTGGCCTTTCTCCCAGTTTTTCCGAGCCGTTTTAACTTTTTCACAATTCATATTCTATTTTTGAGTCGCAAGATATTTGATAATTTTGGAAAGGAAACGTAATTACAAATTTGTAATTGAATTTCTGTTACTGTCGCAAATCACTTGAAACACTCTGAACACTTGATTGGTGCAGTTTCATTAATGGACGGATACTCCTGTTGCCAATAGCAATCATCGATGTGAAGAAGAAGAAGGGAGGATCGGACATCGTCCACTCGTTGAGAGCGAGTTAGTGAGGACGATACCAAGCGAACCTTAAGTAATGTCATCGGATGTTTGAAGAGTGCACCCCCGATTGATCCGTGTATCCGATTTAGAGCGTTCCCCTTTTCCGCAAGGGACGTAAATGAATTATTTCGGGGGAAGAGCAGAGGTCGCATCCCGAATGCATTAAAACTACCCCCAGAAAGCGCACGATTCAATACTTAACGTCGTATCGAACGTTGCTGCTGCTGTTTTTTTTGTTATACATTTGTGATCTTGTCTGCGGTTTTCCGGTTTGTCTGTTTGCTCGTCGACGGCGATTAAACATTAGTTTCGCGCTGCGTGTTATTTGTATTTAATTAAAACTAAAGCAAATAGCGCTGCGGCGTTTCGATATTAATTACGCGATGAATTTATTGTTCGCAATTCGATGCCGACCGCACACAGTTTACAAAAACCCTCATCCCCATCCTCCAGCCCTTTTCAATATTAGTAAACATGTCTATTTATTTGTTGCTATTCATATTGGGCCTCTCGTTTTGCAAAATTCTCTCCAAACAATGGCGGATGCATTTCGAATAATGAAATTCCGCGAATCGAAACAGCAGTGTAAATTCAGGGTTTTTTTTTCAAGAGCGAATATGTTTACAGACAAGAACATGTGTGCACGTTAAAGCTAAAAGAAGGAAGATTAATTTTAGTAATTTGTTACAATTGCACCGCTTATTAATGAAAAAGTAGTGTCTTTATATTTGAGTATTTTTTTTCAAAAGCTGATGTGGTTAGAGTCAAAAGCAGATGTTTACGTTAAAGTTAAATGTAGGAAGTATACATTTAGTATTTTGTTACAATCATACCACTTATAAAGTATGAATAGTTCAACGTTAAACTTCAAATAATGAAAAAGTAGTGTCTTTACATTTCAGTTAATGTTTCAAAAGCAGATGTTTACGTTAAAGTTAAATGTAGGAAGTATACATTTAGTATTTTGTTACAAACATACCTCTTATAAAGTATGAATAATTCAACGTTAAACTTCAAATAATGAAAAAGTAGTGTCTTTACATTTCAGTTAATTTCTCAAAAGCAGATGTGGTTAGAGTCAAAAACAGATGTGTATGTTAAAGCTAAACGAAGGAAATATACATTTAGTAGTTTGTTACAATCATACCTCTCATAAAGTATGAATAGTTCAACGTCAAACTTTATTAAATTTACTCTTTATTAAATTTCTTCTTCGAAACAAAAATGTATCAACATTTCAGTGAATTTGAGTTTGCAACATTAACAGAAATGCAATTACATAGAAAATTTTCTCAAAATACTTAAATAAAAGGAAATAGAAAAACATATTAATTACACTTGTCTTCAGATTGCCTACAAATTGTATGAAAATGAAAAGAAAATATTATCAAATTTTCATGATTAATATTTAGGGAAGTGTCATTAAAGAAACGTCACTTTGACGTTTCACAGCCGTACTTGTTTCGTGTAAAGTTACATCTCAACAAAACCGAAAAGGTTATATGTCAAAAGCACTCAATTGTAGATACAGTTAGGACGTCACTATGACGTTTTATAGCCGCATTTGTTTGGT
>JAFMTC010003355.1:12886-23358 GCA_018845635.1 Nicrophorus orbicollis | reverse complement strand
AAGAGATAGAAAATATCTAAAAGATGTTTATAAAACTAGGATAGTTGGGGAATCTAACGCATATTCATTTATTGTTGTGTCTAGATCCGTTTGGCTACAATTCGCTGTCAAAGTTGAAGAAATGAAAAATTAACGTGCTGAAAAGCAGTGTCTTCACATTTTAGCAATTTTCTCGAAAACTATAATAGATAGAATGGATGAAGAAGGTGCATATGAAACTAGGATAGTTGGGGAATGTAATGCATATTGATTTATTGCTGTGTCTAGATCCGTTTGGCTGTAATTCGCTGTCAAAGTTGAAGAAATGAAAAATTAACATGCGAAAAAACACCGACTTCACGTTTTAGCGATTTTCTTAATAAATATAATAGATAGAAAATATCCAAAAGATGTTTATGAAACTAGGATAGTTGGGGAATGTAACACATATTCATTTATTGATGTGTCTTGTGTCGTTTGGCTGCAATTCGCTGTCAAAATTGAACAAATGAAAAATTAACTGTGTGAAAAAGCACCTTCTTCACGTTTTAGCGATTCTATTCTTTGGGTAGAAATAATTAGAAATTTATCACAATGCTAGGTTTCCTAATTTACCTCTCACAAGTTAGGGAAGTTAAGCAATAAGTGAGAAGTGTAATACTTGAATTGGTGAGTATTATTATTACATCAGGACTAACAGTAAATGGTTCTATAATGGATAGGATAATATACAAGACTGAAGGAGGAGCCAAGTGGCCAATTAGAATGTGAAATACATTGATGCAACCCAATTACAATCTTCATCAACATCTAATACGAGTATTAATAAAAACAGACGAGTATACGGAAACGGCGACTATCTTAAGCACTTAATTTACATCTTCATCTTTATGGTTTTTTTTTCGGAATTCCCCCTGCTTTTATACACATTTTTTCCGGGTTATCCTTGGGATGTACATAATCCTCTCGGTCCCCCCACATCTAAGGACGTGTAATGCGTTATTAAAACGGAACGACGAATAATTTTTTCCACCCCCTTCCCCCCGAACAGCTGCGCGTTTAAATGCGGACACCTTCTGAATGCGAAATGTCCTTGCTCCATCCACCCACGTGCACAAACCTCAACAGAAAAAAACACAAAACAAAAAGATTGAATAAAGAAAACTTAATCGGCCGACGTTTCACAGGAAAATTAATGCAATTAGTAATTTCTGGAGCGTGAACTTCAACTCCTATTGTTATCCCATTTTTCGTTTTCCGTTTGTTATTCACAGTCGAAGGATTCGGAAAATGTTAATAACAACATAAGGATATTTCGCGTTCGTTTATTTGGATGTTGATGTTTTTGTGCAAGGTTTTAATCCTTGTAAAAATAATGTTGAAACGTTAGAGGATTCTGCGAAGCTTTTCATGTTTTTTTTCTCTCTTTTTCTTCTTCTGGTGAATAAACAGAGCGAGAGAGTGAGAGACAAACGCTGTGCACAGAATCCTTTAGCTACAAAGGAATAACTCGTTTCGGAAGCAAAAATCGTCCTGAAAATACGTAAATTCCTCTTCGCAAACCCTCGTCCACCCAAAAACCACCTGTCAAGAAACGCCGAAACGGCTTACTCTCCACGTCCACAGTCCTCAAGAAATGAAATATTGATATCTATATTTTACTCCTTATCCTCTTCCCAATACTTCCCTTCTTTTTTTGCGACGGTTTGACATTCGACGCGCTTTTCGAGATATAATCGTATAATATTTATTTATGGTGCACTTAATAAGGCTTCCGATTTCAATGGTCCGCATCGGATTCCCGTTCGGATTTGGGAATATACGAAAAACTGTAGTTGAAAATGTGGCGAAACGAAACGAAATTGGATAATGCATAAATTCGGGATGATTTTGTTTATATTTTTTCGACCATCCGCTGTACAAATATATCCACTGAAACATCAACAACAAAATTTTAGAACAGTGTTTTTTTTTCAGTTCATCCTCTTTTTGGTACAGTTTCATACCATATGTGGGATTTTTTGTTGTTGGCAGATGCAACGTGATGCCATTTATGTAATTTCGCATTAGCGCGTTTTATTTCAAACTCTGCTGCATTTTCGGATAACATTTCGCTTTTTTACTTTACAAAAAGTTTATATAAATACAGCGAAAACAACAATAATATTTGTTGAAACAAACAGTAAATAAAAAGCATATTTGATAAAGTATACAGTGAAATCATTTATTATTCAAATATTTTATACATTTATTTGTAGTTGCATTCGAAATGGAATATCTTCTGTTACTTATAATTTATTAAAATTTCATTGTAAAACAGATTGTTTCTTTTAAATGTTTTGATTTTGTGTTTTGTATAATAATATAATTATATAAATTGATAATTATGAACATTTTCAATAGTAAAATATTAATAATTAATAAAAATAATTGACTAAAAATGAATGTAAAACTGTATAAAAAATACATTGTTTTTAGATATTTGTGGTCAAGATTTTGGGTTTTGTCAAGTGATATAATTATACAATTACATAAATTGATAATTATGAACATTTATATTAGTAAAATATTAATAATTAATGAAAATATTTGATTAAAAATGTATTTAAAACTGTATATAAAATACATAGTTCTATGAGATTTGTGGTCACGATTTTGTGTTTTGTAATGTAATATAATTATACAATTACATAAATTGAAAATTTTGAACATTTACAATAGTAAAATATTAATTATTAACAAAGATAATTGACTAAAAATTGATGAAAAATGTATAAAAAAACACATTGTTTTATGAGATTTGTGCTCAAGATTTTGTGTTTTATAATGTAATATAATTATACAATTATATAAACTGATAATTATGAACATTTTCAATAGTAAAATATGAATAAATAACAAAAATAATTGACTAAAAATGTATTTAAAACTATATGTAAAACACATTGTTTTATGGGTTTTGTGGTCAAGATTTTGTGTTTTGTAATGTAATATAATTATACAATTATATAAACTGATAATTATGAACATTTACAACAGTAAATTATTAATAATTAACAAAAATAATTGATTAAAAATTGATGAAAAAATGTATTTAAAACACATGGTTTTATGAGATTTGTTGTCAAGATTTTGTGCTTTGTAATGTAATATAATTATACAATTATATAAATTGATAATTATGAAGATTTACAACAGTAAATTATTAATAATTAACAAAAATAATTGATTCAAAATTGATGAAAAAATGTATTTAAAACACCTGGTTTTATGAGATTTGTTGTCAAGATTTTGTGCATTGTAATGTAATATAATTATACAATTATATATATTGATAATTATGAACATTTTCAATAGCAAAATATTAATAATTGATTGAAAATAATTGACTAAAAATGGATGTAAATCTGTATAAAAAACACATTGTTTTTAGAGATTTCTTGTCAAGATTTTGGTGTTTTGTAATGTAATATAATTAGACAATTATATAAATTGATAATTATGAACATTTTCAATAGTAAAATATTAATAATTGACTGAAAATAGATGTAAAAATGTCTATAAAACTCATTGTTATATGAGATTTGTGGTCAAGATTTGGTGTTTTGCAATGAAATATAATTATACAAATATATACTTTGTAAAATATGAATAATTAACAAAAATAATTGACTAAAAATGTATTTAAAACACACTTTTTTATGAGATTTGTGGTGAAGACTTCGTGTTTTGCAATGTTTTGTAATTGACTAAAAATGGATGTAAAAATGTATAAAAAACACATTCTTTTTAGAGATTTGTTGTCAAGATTTTGTGTTTTGTAATGTAATATAAATTTGCAATTATATAAACTGATAATTATGAAAAACTTATAATAATTTAAAACAAAGCATTCGTCCAAAAATTGATGTAAAAACGTATACGTAGTAAATATGAGATTATGTTGTCAAGATTTTCTGTTAGGTTTGACAACATTGGTTGGCTTGATTCGAAATGGGAAATTGCAATCGGTCCGGCCAATATCGCAACGTGTCGGAAAGCTGTTTGATATGCGTTCCGTTTTGATTAAGTTAATTTACCAAATTCCGCATCAATGTTCGTGTGTTGTGGGAGTCTGAAATGTCTGTAGTGTCGTTGGCAGCAGCTTGCTTTGTAAATCGCCCGAATTACATAAACTGAATTACTCTACTTGAAACGGTAAATGGCAAATACGTAATACACTCCGATAATTGTGTGATTGAAATCGACTTTTGCAACGACTTAATGATGAATATGTAATAGATTATAAAGATGACTTTAGACATGAAGAAGTTCATTAACGTAACGATTGCAATCATCTAAATGTAGATTGAATTCAGTCCAAAGATCTTTGAACTTTGTGTAGAGAACATTTGCAAAACACTTTCTTGTTTTTCTTATCGAGTATAAATGTGCAATAATATTGAATTGCAACAAGAAAATTAACGTTTGATCTATTTCCAACAACTTTTTTAGTTAAATTTTATTAGAAACAACCAAATTTATATAATAATTAAAAGAGTGCAAAAACTTGAGAAAAAATCCCACTAAGAATTAATATTATGTAACTGCAATTATTGAAATTATTTACAAGTTTTCTGGAGAAAGTTTTGGAGAAAGTTTTATATAAAAAATTTGGTTGCAATTATTGAAATTACTTATACTTTTTCTCAAATAAAGTAAATTACATTGTTTCCTGTATAATATTTTAGAAATTATCGACAATCTGTAGTAGTTAAATGAATAAGTATTTGTGTAAATACTTAATGAATGTTTGCCTTAGAATTACTCTGGATTCATGCAAACTACATATACTTTTTCTCAAAGAAAGTAAATTAAATTATTTCCTGTATAATGTTTTAGAAATTATCGACAATCTATTAGAATTGTAGTAGTTAAATTATTGTTTGTGCAAACAGAAAACATTTGCTTAGTGAATATTTGCATTAGAATTACTTTGAATTCATGCAAACATTCACGTAACACTCAGATTAACTTCCTAAACTTATTATCAAGTTGTTAATTTTATAAAGCGTACACAGGTTAAGTTTATATTAAAAGTTTATATACCAAAACTTGTATATTTTATACACAAATTATGTAAGTAAAAAGTATGAAGCAAATCATTAAAGAGTATATGGTTTTCTTTATAATTAAATATTGTTATTTTTGTTTCTTGAACAAATTTAATATGAAAAATAAATGTATTAACTCAAAAAATTAGTTATATAAATGTAAAAATATTTATAAATTATGAAACAACAAAAGATTAAAAATTAAAACAGAAAAACAATCAATTAATTAATTAACTTTTTGCAACCTGTAATTAATAATGTTAGTATATTTAAATGAAATTTTCTTTCTGTTTGAAATAACTAATTAACGAACAGATTATTAAACAAATTTCGTATAACAAGTTTAAAAATGTTTGATAAAAAAATGTAGAAGAAAATTACCTAAATAATTTATTTACATTTCTAAAACAAGTTTGTAAAAATTTCATATTATTTTAAATAAAATTAAACGATTAATTAACTAATGAAATTAGATCAATGTTTTTGCAATCACTAATGTTATAAATGAATAGATAAAGTGATTTAAAAAGTTCTAAATTACTAAGTAAATAGTCTAATGAATTATAAAACAAATTTGATATAGCATAAAAGTAATGAATATATAAGAAAATTGCAGTTATTTCAATAAATTAAGTATATTTGTATGATAAAACTACTGGGGTTTAGATGAAATTGAAGAAAACAAAAAGATATAAGTAAATAGTTTAATTATTTATCAAACAAATGTAATATAAGATAAAAGTATATTAAGTAATGAATATATAATGACATTGAAGTTATTTAAATAAATTAAGTATATTTAAATAATAAAACTACTGGTGTTTAGATGAAATTGAAGAAAACAAAAAGATATGTAATTTACACTATGAAATAATGAAATTCTTTAGTAAATTTCTTTGCAATTAGCAAAAAAATACATAGAAAGTAGTATATGTTAATAATAATATTTATTGTAACAACAACTATAAAATCAATGCAATGGAATTAAAGAAATATATACTATAAATCTTAGGTTTTTACCGTAATTTATGTTATTATTCGACTAATTAATCCTACTTTTTGACTATTTTAAAATGTATTTTTTTGTATTGTTTGCATTTATTTTGTATTGTTTCTTTACAAATTTTGATTATTTTGAATGCTGCTCTTTAAACTTATATTGTATTAAGGATTTACATGTATATTAGAACAAATTGGAGTTTTTATTTGCATTTCCTATGTAGCATAACTTAGGTATATATCAATTTACATTGGATTTATGACAATAAACATGTTTGTTTTCTATAACATAAAAACGTATACACCCATACCTCGCTTTAGATCGGTTCCACGAAATTTGGCCGCAAAGCGAAAAGCCGTATAACGAATCAATTATTGCGCTTGCGCAAGATTGACAATATGTAGATATTTCGAGTTTTTTTGCCGTTATAGCGAAACATTTAGGCCGTAAATCGAAAACGTGCCTTAATTGAAGAGGGCCGTATAGCGAGGTGTCGGTGTATTTACGTTTCTTTTAAAACTCTAATTGTTTTGCTATAACTTTTAATGTCGTTGTACTAAATTACGTAACTATTTATTATTGTATACAAGTGGAATATGTTGGAAATTGATGTCGTCAAAGTGAATGTCTAAATAGCGGTCATTAGAAGCGTATGTTAATGTCGAGATAACCCGTGCACCCGGCGCATCCACCATTCTCGTTAAGGGAAGTTGGAGGAAGCCGCGAGTGCTGAAATTACGTACGGATCGGATGCACTTGGTGTATCTCCCATTTCAGACAAACAAACCCTTCCTTCCTTCCTTCATCTTCTCACATACATCATCCCGACGTCCGACGGCCGAACGAGTTTAATTGAAGCAACGAAACTATCTTCGCCCATTCGGTGCCTTTTCTCACGGTCTTAAAGCTCTATTTATCGGGGAGCGAAAGTTTTCAGATTAAAAACGTATTCCTGCCGAACAATCGCTGGAGATGCTGGAATCCGGTGGGATGATGATGACGGTGATGGTGAAAGGTTGTCGGAAATTATCGATTTCGCGTCGGAAATATGAAATAACAACGTGGGTGAGTAGACGAGATAAGGATTACTGCCGAACTTGCCGAGGCGAATTATAATTTGATTAATAGACACGCTCACGATATCCAATTAAAGCCATCCGGACTCCAGAAACAAACGAAATTTTGTATAAAACAACACAAAAAATATGCGAATTTATTATACAAATCAATGCAAAAACGAGCTTTTTCGTGAAGAGGATTAAATCAGCTTTCAATGAACGTAATCTATTATTAGAGAATTCAATTAGTAATTTAAAAGTCGATAGAATAATACTTTTAAACTTACTAAAATAACTTTATTTAATACAATTACACGTTGCAAAAACATTGATCTAATTTCGTTAATTCATCAAATAAATCATCATTTTTGTTTGTTTGCATCCTAAAGGTCAGAGTTCCAGACACAACACATGATTTTGTAGTCTCCTTCAGGACTGAGGCAATGTACTTCAACTGAAAACAGTCCTCAAGGGATTCGTTGTCAATAGGCAACGGTTCCAAACAAGTGTTTTGTGATTTCTATGAATGGATATATTGTAAATATCGTTGCAAAATGACATTTTATTATGTAATTAGTAACTGGTCTACCCCCTAAAGGTCAGAGTTCCAGATAAAACACATGATTTTGTTGTCTCCTTCAGGACTGAGGCAATGTACTTTAAATGAAAACAGTCTTCAAGGGATTCGTTGTCAATGGGCAAGGGTTCCAAACAAGTGTCTTGTGATTTCTATGAATGGATAGATTGTAAATATCGTTGCAAAAAGACCGTTTATTATGTAACTAGTAACTGGTCTACCTCCTAAAGGTCAGAGTTCCAGATACAACACATGATATTGTGGTCTCCTTCAGGACTGAGGCAATGTTCTTCAACTGAAAACAGTCTTCAAAGGATTCGTTGTCAATAGGCAACGGTTCCAAGCAAGTGTCTTGTGATTTCCATCAATGGATAGATTGTAAATATCGTTGCAAAAAGACACAACAAAAAACATACATAGTTTTACATCTAATTTTCTTTTAAATTTTACTAACACTTTGAAATAAATATTAATGAAGAATGCGAGGAGGAGTTTAAGAGCGGCAGCGGCATTTTAATTAGCGGTTAATTATGTCGCTGCAAATTAGCATCTTAATTTCACGACCGTCCCGAACTTAACGTCGCGCATTTAACAATTTAAGCGTGAGACCATTTGGACTAAACACTTTGTAAAATTTATTATCGTTATTTTTCGACCTGCACTGATACGTAATTCTATGCAAAAACAACTTGCAAATACGTATATTGTTAACAGTTTATTGCAGACAAATTTGCATTGAATCCATTTGATTTTAATTACAGTTATCGCATTTATAATTGGAACTTTTTTCATATAGTTTTTTTTATAAGTTTGCAGAATGAATGATTTAAGTTAAAAGTGTAATTACTTTAATAAATTCGCATTGTACAAATATAGTTACAGTAATCGCACTTTTAATAGCATATTTCTTTTTACAAGTTTACAGAATGAATGATTTTATAAACATTTTTAGTCATTATCTGCATATTTACCTTCAATTAAAAGTATTTAAACTTCTCATTAGCATCTATACTTGTTGAGTAGCGTAATATGAAATGAAAACACTGAACTTATTTATAATGAAAGAATTACTCTAACTACAATAACTTAATGAAATACTCAAATTGAAGATATATTTTATCAATTAACTAGAATATTTATAACTTAAACTTATATTGGAATTGGAAATATTTGATGCAAAAACAAGTTGCAAATACTTATTTCAGGAAATTGTTTATACTCACAAATTTGGTGGTACATTTGAATGAAATATGTTTGATTTTAATTAGAGTAAACATATTTGTTAATTGGTAAACTTTATGTTACAATTTAAAGGAATGTAAGGTAAAACTTTAAAAAATATGCTGAAATTATTAATTGCTTGTATATTTACCTTCAATTAAAGTATTCAAACTTCTAATTAGCATCTATAGTTGCTGAATAATGCAACACAAAGTGAAAACAGTGCAGTGTTTGGGGAATTGGAGAAACTGTTTATTTAAGAAAAATTAATAAAGAAAAATTGGTAATTACTGAAATACTCATTGAAATTCAATTGAAGTTATAACTTAACTTATAATTGACAATAAAATGAGTTCGAATAGAAATATAGTTTGAAATTAGAGATTGTATACGTTATGTTTTTCAATTAAAAGCTAAAAGTTAAACGTTATGTAAATAGTAATATAACAATACTTGAAATTTATTCAACTTAAAACTGAATTGAATTATTAACATTTTCAATAGTCAAATGTAATTGTGGAATAATATGATAAAATGTGAAGATTTTTTTATTAATTTTGTAAAACTTAATAAAGAAAAATGGTAATTAGTGAATTTCTCAAGTTGAAGTTGCTATTTAACTTATAATTAGATTATTGATAATAAAATGCTTGTTTGAATGGGAAATAATTGATTGTGTACATTATGTTTTTCAATTAAAAGTTACATGTTAAACGTTAAGTAAGTAGTAATTTAACAAGACTTAAAGTGTATTCAACTATAAGGGTTTTAAGTAGGTTTCAATTGTTTTATTTACATTTTCAATTGTCTAACGTAATTGTAGAGAAATACATGTAAAAACACAGAAATTTTTGTGTAAGAATCCATCATAAAATAGCGTATTTACAAAAGTATTGATTGTGTAACAACTTATGAAATCGTATCAATTTCTTTAACTTTGGTTATCTAATCTTAGCTTCTTCAATCTACCACAACTTTGAGTAAGTAATTTTCTTCAAAATGTCCTAATAAGAAATCAAACTGTTTTTCTATGAAACAATTAAATATGAAACGAATTTTTGCACACAAATACGAAATAAACCATTCAAAACTTTAGTGGAATTCAAAGGTTGCACGAAATATTAGTTAAAAAGCAAATCCTAAACTAATATATTGAATATTCTTAAATATATTTAGGAAACCCTGAAAATGTATTTTTATTTCCTAAATTTTCCATTATTCACCTTTTCTATTTATCATTCTGTAGATTTTTGTTGAATTGTTCATTTTTTCGCAAATTCCCCAAATATCATATCCTTCAAACCTTTTTTTTCATAAATTTTCCTGTTGTTCCCGCGTTTTTTTTTAATTTATTTTTGTTTCGCAACGAGAAATTTCCTTAAAAATAAATGAAAGAAAAAGAAGAACGTCGGATAATTAATGGGCCGAACGTATCTGGATCGGAAAAATACGTTTCAATATAGATTCGAGCTTCGTGCAACTTGATTAATTTTATTTATGCATGTATTTGCTTATCGGAAAAATGTAGATGCGAAAAGTTCTTT
>JAFMTC010003325.1:59079-69871 GCA_018845635.1 Nicrophorus orbicollis | reverse complement strand
AGGGTACGACTACATTTACTGGAACTCATCTTTTTAGTAGCCCTTCCTCCCTCTAAATCTGGTTCTGTTATCCAACTAAAATAAAAAGAAATGATTACATCGAAGCTACATCATCTTCAAATATTGATTACCATGGATCTCTTGCACTCGAAAAACGTGTTTCTGAGCACTTGGCATTCGGTGGGGACGGAACCGTCGGTCGCGTTCAGACATTCGCGAGGGGTTTTCTTTTGCTGAAATTGCAAATAAATCAATTAAATTCTAATATTCCTGTAAATAAATTAAAATACGAAGAACTTGTATTGAAATACTGAAAATGTTAAATTAATACAATAGGAAACAATTTGCATTAGTCATGTTTGCTGTAGCTTATCTAAATTGGGGAATTTGCACACCGGAAGACAGTTGTGCCGGAAACTCAGCTGTCGAGGGGAATCCTGGGTTATTAACGTGTTTCAATTTAATATTTAAGTATACGTCTATCAAATGAATCCTAGTGCAGTAATACTTCTCATAGTCCGGATCATTGTTTCCGGACTATAACATTTTTAGGATATTAAAACCGGATAAAAAAACTTGACTGTATTAAGAGAAGAAAAATATGCAATATTTTAGAATTTTGTTTGCTTTTATCTCTACTCTTATTTTATTTTTGAAATTAATGAAATATTAAATTTAAGCGTGAAAATATAAGTGAACTAAAGGTTATTTCAAACTCAATCATTTCCTTCAAAACATGGTAGAACTTATAAATATAAATTCTTAATAAAATTAAAGAACTTAAAATTATTTATGGACTTTTTAACAAAACTACTAAGAATGTTATTATAATTTAGGTATTCCAATTCTTCTCGATTTACGATTTTTACTCTTCCTATATTTTTGTTCATATTTTGGAAATTGTCTAAATTAAAGGTTTGACTCATGATTTTCGTTAGAAATTTCTAGGGTAGAATATAATTAAAATTTAGTTATTCAAATTCTTCTCCAAGTGAACTTATTACTGAAAATTATTGTTACAATTTTATTACAACTTAAGTATTATTTTTTTCTCCATTTACAAAGATAATATTTAACAATTTTTACTCTTCCCATATTTTATTTCCTATTTTTGATTTGAAGTAAAATACACATTTCCTATTAGTTCACATTGGATGTTTTTATTAATTCTAATGAGAACTCTTGATAGGCAAGAAATAACTTACAAAAACAAATTTAAAATTGAAACTCAAACACTGGGACATTATGAAAATCTTAAAATATTTAACAAAGTATTTTAAAAACAATTTCATACACATATTATGTTTATTACTTGAGAAACTATTTGGAATCCAATAAATATTACATACAATTTTTGACGCTTTGACGTAAGATAATATAAGACATTTGGCTACACAGTAAAAACCCAAAGGTTGAGAAACGCTGCTCTATTGTAAATCTACAATTTTAAACTGCATCAACTTCACATTATACTCTTTAACACTTCTATATATTCAAATAATACAAATCAATTTTAATTCGTAATACTTAGATAGTAGTCTTAATCAGACAGACAAATGTATGAATAAATCATTATAATATATTAATATGACTCACCAATCGACAGCAATCACTCTGCAGAAGGCACATTTTTAAATCAGCTCTGACACCAGCACATGCACTCTGATCGGCCAACTTCTCACCTTCCTCAGAATAATTCATCTTTTAAATTAATTTTTCTGAAACATTATTATTGCAATTTTAACCTCCAAAAGTAAACAATATATTTTAAATAATAAAACAGGAATGCAGTGCTCAGATTATATTTTTTTATAATCATTGTATTACAATAAATGAATACTTACAACGGGAGAGAACTTAAATTATTTGAGTATTTTCAGTAAGTTTGTTATGTTTCAGCTGATATAACAAAAACTTAACCTGCAAGAATGTACCATGATCTGACAGCGGTTTAAAATAAATATAACCTGTAAATGAGATGTTGCGAATTTTTAAAAATGTTCGACACAAGCACACTTGGATCAAACCGGAGGGATACGAGCTTCCTGTTAGTGTGTACAATTGTACGGCCAAGAGAAAAGTTCCTCTAGTGTTGAAGAACAAAGACTTGATGACATGGTACACCTGTGGACCGACAGTTTATGCCTCTTCCCACATCGGACATGCCAGTTGCTATGTGAAGCTGGATATCATCCAGAGGATCCTGCGGGAGCACTTTAAAGTAAACATTGTAACTGTTATGAATATCACTGATATCGATGATAAATTGATTAAGAGGGCTGAAGAAGAGAAGAGTAATGTGTTGGAGCTGGCTAAGTTTTATGAGAGGGATTTCTGGGAGGATTTGCAGGCTCTCAATGTACCAAAACCAGATAGAGTTGTTAGAGTCACAGATAATATGCCAGTGATAATAGACTTCATACAGACTTTACTTGAAAATAAACAAGCTTACCAAAGTACAGATGGATCAGTTTATTTTGACACAAGCATTTATAAAGGACTTTATGGGAAGTTGCAAAATATTGGGGAAAATGAATCTGAGAAAAGTAATGTCAAGAGATCTTCAGCAGATTATGCTTTATGGAAGGGAAGCAAAGGAAATGAGCCTAAATGGGAGAGCAACTTTGGTCCAGGCAGGCCTGGATGGCACATTGAGTGTTCTGCACTTGCTGGAACTATCTTAGGTATCTACTAGTTATGAAACAATATTTTGGTATTAACTGTAATGTTTCAGGATCTAACATTGATGTCCATGCTGGGGGTATAGACTTGAGGTTCCCGCACCACGAAAACGAAGAGGCGCAATCATGCTCCTACTTTTCGGTTGATCAATGGGTGAATTATTGGATTCACACAGGACATTTGCATCTGAAAGATTCAGTGAAGATGTCGAAGTCGTTGAAGAACACGCTCAGCATCAAAGACATGCTGAAAACGTGCAAAGCCGACACATTCCGCATGGCCTGCCTTATGTCGCATTACTCCAAGAACATGGAATACTCTGAGGAAATGTTGAGAACCGCAAACAACTATCTATTAACTTGCAAGAATTTCATGGACAACTGCACCGCTTATCTGGACAATCCAATTCAAACCAATCTGAATTCCGATTTGCTGATGACGCATTTGGGTAAAACGAGTCAAGAGGTGGAAGGTGCTTTGAAAGACGACTTCGATACAGCCTCGTGCGTGAAGAGTATCAACAATTTGATGAGCAGCACCAATAAGATGCTACACACGGCTGCATCGAATTCATCAAGCAACAACGGATCAACTGGTTTAATGGCAATCAAAAATTACGTTGGAAAAACCATGAATTCCTTCGGTTTGAATCTGAATCAAGTGACTAGTGAGAGCGACAAGGACTTCGAAAGAGTCGTCGATCTTCTGGTGCAGTTTCGGGGAGAATTAAGGCAAATTGGGGCGAGCAATAAAAGCAAAGAAATCTTCGGATTATGCGACGGCATCAGGGATGAAATGTTGAAGCTCGGAATCGAGTTGAAAGATAGGGAAAAGTCAACTACGTGGTCCAGATGAATTCTAACATAAATAAATCATGTGTATATATAAAAAAGAACAATGCATTTATTACAATAATTTTGATTAAACTTCACAGTTAGCAAAGCGCAGTGTAAAAATGTGTGGACAGTAAAAAATCACATTTTTCTCACAATGAAATATTGGATAAAAATAAATTAATGATTAATCTTATTGCTAATGATATTATTATTATGATTTTTGTAAATTTATTTGGTGTACAAACAATTGTCTTGTCGTTTTATTTCGTTATTTACTTTTTTTTCTTCTAAAATATAAAAATATATATTGTCATTTGATGAAGCTACGAATTTTTAAATTAAATAAAATGGAATCAATTGCCACTTGTAATATTTAGACACTGAAGGCTGATTGCGCATCCTGCGAAGATGATGCGGAATTTAAACGAACTCAATTTCTTTGGTTTCCGAATATCAATTAATACAAGTTAAGAAAGAAACTATACATTAAGATTTTGTGCTTTAAATTACTTATTGTTATTACATCTTATCTGTTTTTTTTTTACACTGGGAAGCAGTGTAACGGCCGCCTGTTAAAGCTTCAATCATCGAGACTCCGGTTTCTGGAAACAATTTAATTAAGATGTTCTACTTCAATTGGTTGAGGGGTCGAAGGGCAGCCTTGAAATGTATCGTAGTAAATTAATACTGTGGGAAGGATAGTTGAAACCTAAACTAGTGACTTTTTTTTTCATCTGTGTGTTTTGATAGAACGAAAATACCCGATTGCTGATTGGCGGTTTCACTCGTCCGAAGAGCCGATGCAGCACGAGCTTCGGTTGTCTCCGTACTTCTTCGTAAGGTCCACCGTGTCGTTGTAGGACGACTCGTTTCGGTCCGCCCGTGACTCCGCCTTCATCCAATGCTGCACGGCCAGTTTGAACGCCTCCTGCACGTTGCTTGCGTTCTTCGCTGATGTTTCGATGCAACTGGCGATACTGTTCTCGTTGCACCAAGTTTCCATCTCCAATTGGGATACCTCACGATCTTTTACACCCACATCGGACTAAATAAACACAAAAAATATTTTTAAAATTTGCTTTAATAAGCAATCAGTCACACATAAAACGTAGGAATGTACCCAATATGTGGTTCTTCGTGATCAGGCAAAAAACCACTACGAAATAGACTTACATTTGATGTCAGTAATACAAGAAATGCTATGGAGTTTGTATTTTTATTCTCGGATGATTTGACCTGTTTTATAGACTATTTGAATATCATTGTTACTTAACTAATAATTACTATTATATTTTACAAAACAATCACAAACAGATAGAATAAATATTTAAATTATTATTATATTATATATATTTCATCTGTTTATATAACTTTTCATTTATATTTCTACTTATATGTTTGTATTTTTTTATGTTTTCAGTTTTGAATGTTGTCTGTTTTATCTTTGTACTATTTTTTCATGTAATCAACATATATCAAATGAATAATGACCTATATTATTGATGATTTGTGGCTAAGAAAGATATTCATTACTATTACTAAAACTTAAAATGTTGGCAAGAATACAGTACCTATGTAATTATAGATAATTGTAATTATTTGTTTCATTTCGTAATTACGTAAAGTAAATAATATATACTAGAAAGAATCGTCAAAATACGATTGATTTTAAAGTATTAATAATTAAAATTTAGCAATAATTTGCTCTTTTGTGCAAACAATACTAAATTCATCATAATTCTGTTGTTTTCAAATAACTTCAAATTTTAACAAAACATTGTTTTTGCAACGTTATTCATAGAAAACCATGTGTTTTAACTATAAAATTCATGCAGTGATGTCATTAAAAGCTTTTGCTCATTTAAATTATCACTGTTGAGATAACTTACTTTATTCCCAACAACTATAAAGGGAAAATGTATGTTTTCTTTAACATCTGCATAGTAGATGAACTCATTCCTCCACATGGTCAGATTTCTAAAGCTGATTTTATCATCCACTGCATAAGTCAGTAGGCAAATATCACTGCCTCTGTAGAATGGTGTCCTCAATGTTTTGAATCTCTCCTGTCCTGCAGTGTCCCAAATCTAATTTAAAAATATAAATTAATTAATTTTTAACAAAAAAATGAAATCAATTAATAATTTTGTTATATTAATTTTAGTAACATATGTGTATTATATAATTTTATTATCGAAAATTCGATTTACGATCTTTTCGATTCACGTTAAAAGTTGCAAAATTAAAGTAAGTATTGAGACAAATCTTAATTCAAAATCATAGCAAATGATTATAATCACCTGTAAAGTGTAGATTTCCCCATCGATTTCAATATCCTTATTGAGGAATTCCACTCCAATGGTGTGGAATGAATGCTCATCAAACTGATTTGACACAAACCTATTCATCAGGCAGCTTTTGCCAACACCTCCATCCCCCAAGATCACCACCTTTAACAATGTATTTTTATTCACAGGTCTCATGTTCACTCTACCTGACATCTCAATGAGCAAATGCGAATCTTCAAACAAGTTAACAATAACAAAACACCATTTGGTTATTCCCCCTGAAAACAGGAAGAGATGATGACAATTCAGAGAAAATCCCCTTGCATGTTGATTTTGTGGTCAGATTTTCAACAACAACAGAAAAACGACGACGAACGTTTACCTGCGTTTTATTCGAGCACAAAAAGTGTTACTAAATTGGATGGAATTCGTTTTTCTAAGACGACGAACAACGAAACATAGTGCATACTCTGAGACTCGAAACCACACACAAGGAAAACACTGTATTTTGACGTTCTATTGACAGCGCTGTCAGGAACAGCTGATTCCAATTGGAATTTGAATTCGTTATTAATTCCGTTTTGGGAACGTTCGAATCGCAACGGTCAATGCATATTCCCGCTTCTGTTTATGAATAATCCATGTGTTAATTCGTCTTAATACGATGGTTAATTAAGTTGCATAACTGTCGCTGTTAGACACATGAAAGAGCTTTAGATAAGAGCATTAGAAACAATACTATCTTTTTTATTATAGAATACATCAGATGTTTTCGTACCAGAATCAATTCAAAGCATTTGAGTTATGCTGATGATGGACACACCATTGATACTGCAGAATTGTTCTTTAGTAAAGCTTCATTCCTAAAGGCTTTCCTAAACGTACCCTCAATAATTATTTATATAATTACGTGCGTTGAACAGCCTTGCCTGTGCACATCGCTCTAATTACCATGCTTTGGTGAAGCCACTTTCGCTCAGCACGGTTTAATTGTTCACGATTGATCTTTGGCCTCTTTGTTTTATTTATTTCTCCTTTTGTTACAAATTCCTTAACAAGTTTACTTATTTGATAACAAAAAAAACAGCTTTTCTTTGTATCTGACATGCAATAGCTCTTTAGGGTATTCACTACAAAAATATAATCTTATCTATGTTACAAAATTGATTAATCATATTGCAGGAAGTAGTGGTCATATATTGTACTTGATTTAATTAATATTAACAATTATTTTTATTGTAATATATATATAATTAAGTATTATTAGTAATATAAAATAAAAATGAACTTTTTTTCTTTAATTTTAGAAAATTGATCTATAAACTCACTTAAATTTAAATATTCCCATTATTTGGCTTCTAAAGGAAGTAACGTTAGTTTGGATGTCTTCCTTATGCCAAGAAAATTTTTAATATGTTTTATTATAAGCTTATTTCGGAGTCACCAGTGGTGAATTGCTCGTGTGAAAATCATGAAGTATCATTTGATTGCACGTCTTTTTTTATAAATCTATAAAATTTAATAGTTTCACGTTTAAGATGGAGTGAACGCTAATAGAAAAGTGGACTCGTTGATGCTGATATTTCGAAATGCATAACATAATATTTATAGAATTTACAAGAGGGCCCAACTATTTTCCAGATTTAATCAAAAATTGAATGGACAATTGGATATCTGCAGATCAACATTAATACATCCATGCCAAAAGGTTTATTGCAAGTGAAAAGGAACATAAGAAGTATACTTTAACATCATTTTGGTTGCTAATACAAAATATAAGTATTCAGTATTAACAGATGCCTTGAAATACATCTTTCTTTTTCAACTTCATATCTATGTAAAGTTAGTTCTTCAGCCATAGATACTATCATATATTAAGTCAAGAAAAGGGCCTTTGGATGGTTTGGAACAACATCTCAGATTTACTTAACAACTAGGAAACCAAATATTGATAATCTGCCGTCTCAATGTAAACAATTTCTTTGACGAATGTTATTGATAATATAACTTTTATTTATTTCATTTACAATTTAATACATTATTGACCACATATTATGCTAAAGGTCTTTCTGTCCATTTATTTCGATTTTTATTATGAATTAATTGTACATTTTGTTTATTATTATTTTAGACTTTCATCGAATCGATTGTACTTTATTGTACTGAAGAAAGAGAAAATATTTTTTTGATTACTTGCTATTTTTTGGACAAGATGTTACGCACATGCTAAAATAAAGTAATCTAAGTGAACTTATTAAATTCAATAATAGATTGCTGAAATACCAGTATCTAACCAGATTTTTCCCAAATATTTCTCTAAAATCATGTTGTTTTTTCTTAGTAATAATTGCAAAAGCAAAACCTAGATAACTTCGAAGAAGCTTATTTTCTTTTCTAGAAGATTTGAGAATCTTTGATTATATATAAATAATCTAAGAAATCGATTATTTATTATTAATAAATGTTTTGTTCATAGAATTGTTTAAAACATCTTAAAATAATAATAAATGAATATAATTTATAATATTAGTAGATGATTACAAAATATAATTGGATTTGCAATCAAGAATTATATCTGTTTGGTTGTACAGCTGAAGACTTGATTAGGAAAAATAATCATCCATTTGAACATTGCTTTAAGCATTCAAACTTTGAACGTAGTACCAACTTATCTCATTAAGAAGCAGTTGACAGCAAAGAGAAGGAGGTATAAAAGGAAATTATCCGTCTGATGTCTTCGACACTTGTTCTCTTTTTGGGGAAACATATCGTTTAACGGCGAAACGAATGTATCCTTTTCGTACTTTACGATGTGTCCACAAAGGGCCTTGTAGATGAAATTTTTCTTCTTGCACATGCGTCCCGGTGAACCAGAATTTAACATACTACCACCTTCGATGTTACCTGAAGGATAGTACACGCATATCAGTACAGTGCTCCACTTGGGGCCCATTCCTGTATACGAAATCGCGCAACCCACGTACTTCGTGTCAGCCCATGCCAGCTGTGTAAAGCACTCGACGTTTGCTTTTTGGTTTTCCAACATGACGATCTTGTCCTTCTCGTAATTATTGATCGCCACTTCCATCTGGTTTTTACTCAAGTATTTAACTTGATGGAACCAGAAATCCATTGCTTGCCGGCCTAATCTGCTTCGCCAGTGATGATCCAGCGAAGTAATAGTTTCTATGAACATGCTCTTCCCGTACATACTTGTCCTGCCATCGTGCACACCGTACAGAGGCTCTGTCGAATTTGGATAGTATAATGAGCAAATTGCCAGAAACTCGGCCTCCTTATCATAGCTAAGCACGTTCATATTCTCTACGGAAGGAATGTAGTATGACCGCAAATAAAAGCCATAGGCAATCTGGTTTCGGAGGACATTGTGACTGTCCACTATCGTGGCCCGTTCCAGCAGATTCAGCAATCTAAATTTCGGTCTTCTGATGCCCAGATTTGGTGGTATTATTCTGCATGCTTTCGTCTTACAGGCGATCGACGTATTTGATCTTTTGCAATATTCTTCGTAACTCGGCGGTTTCACTTTTGAACTTACTAATACATTCAGTGTTAAAATTATGATCAAAAGAATCCGTTTCATATTGAAACATCACAATTACTGACACTTTTTATTTATCTGCGAAGTGATTTTCGCCAAGGCGCACTTTATATATTTCCAAATTAAGTTGTGAATTTAATTCGTCTACTGATAACGCTTTTTCTATACAATTTTCAAATTTTTATTTAATCTCAAAGTATTTCCTCTCAACATCCAATCAATTTTTCGGGATTTGTAGAAATTACAATATCCAGTATATCGACAAAATAAGAGAAATCGATATGAGACCTACAGTTCGAGATTTAACAAACGATATTTATATCGTAGACAAGTTTTGTAGCTAAATGCAATCTTAATGTAAAACAAAAAAGTTGCTACAGAAGCAACAATAAACTAGAGAGATATTTAAAAAAATGTAAATATTGACTTGTAAGAACGATTTCTTTAATTTATAAAAGTGTAACGTGGAGAGACTACAATATACATATTTTTCTAACTCATAAATCAAAAAGAAAAAGCTCTCAATTAAAACTCAACTAAAACAGCAGTCTATTTCCTAATTAGAAAATGCCAAATCTTCTTTCAGAATTGTGCAGCTAAGAAAAGGAAACCATTTATAGAAAGTGATATTATTAATGAAACCATGTTATTGACTACAGAAACACTTTTTGATGATTATAAAAAGCAAATAACGGCAATCATTAAAATCCAACTATTCAAACACATCTCAATTATATAATTACAAAGATGGTTTTTAGCAACTTAAGTGATTGACAAGGAATAACAGTAATTTTAAAACGGTTAAGAGAGATGAAATCAATCAATTTTACAAAGATTTTGACTTAAGGAATAAACAATTTGATTTTTTTAAGGAATTAGCTTTCCATTGCTGAGAAAATATTCAATAAAATTGAATTTTCTTTATTTTCCAATATGGTTAAAAGTTCAGATCAAGCGCTCATTTGGACAAAATCTGAGAAATGAGAGTACAATTTATGTGCCACAATATAAAGAGTTGATCGCTAATTTGTAATATTAAATATCGCAGTAATTATCAATTATAATAAGTTTTGACAATTACAATTAGTATTTATATATTCAAAATGTACTTTAGATTAATATTTGCATGTGGGCAGAAAAACCTAAGTATTTATAAGCGTTTATATTTTATTATTATTTATTTATTTAATTCATTACAAGGTTCACAACGACTCTCTCATTTATGAAATATGTGAAGACCTGATGTAAGAAACTAAGAGTGGTTGTTTTCGGAATTCAACTGTTACGGGAACCATATCACCTGACTAGTCTCTATTGTAATGGAAAAATAGCTGTATGCAAAATGTGTTATTACTGAAAAATTTGTTTAATGATTACAATATCTAATTTATTAGGAAAATAAGAGCAGTCGATATGAAGATGAA
>JAFMTC010003312.1:31168-43049 GCA_018845635.1 Nicrophorus orbicollis | reverse complement strand
ATATTCGAATACGAACAACCCCTCAACGGATGCACCTCGAGAAGGTTTTCGCACAGACGGTCTTGCCTTTCGATGCTACTCACTGCGAACATGACTAACATAGAACGACCTGGTATTTGCAATACCTTGCATCCATATAGATGACGAACAAGTAATGAAAAGTATCGATGCTGTAAGAAAATGAAAACATGGGCAAAATAGAGTTTTCAATTACTCACGATTGACCGACAACGTCGTCATTGGTTACAGCTGGATTACCAATTGGTAATTAATGAAAAAACCTTGTATTTTCACTAATTACTGCGCTCTTCTAATTGTAATGATGCTGACTTATGAAAAGGACGCGTACAACAACGGCGTACTGACGCTAACACAATTGTGCCAACCGATGAAAAGCTCAATTTTATTTGCAATAAAAATGAATGTTGTTGTCGGTTGGTATCAATACTAAACTAAAGAAAGTGGGAGGAGGGACGTGTCGATCTGCAATTTTGCAAGCTTCCTAATTTGCAATTAATTACTAATTGTTCTAAAACACTAAATTCTTAACACAATCGATTAACGAACAAATTAGGAGACTTTCAATGGAATGCGAATTTTTATTTTAATATCAGATTGTTACTGACCATTAATGTCCCAGAAATCCACTTGAATCGTTGATCATTCCTTTTAGGATCATGATCTCCACGAAAAGCAAGGGTCGGCGTCTCGACTACGACTGAATCTCCCTCTCCGCGTATCTCAAATTGCAATTTTTCACTCCTTATATGGAGATGGTTTACGTGTTCTCTGCAGGTGTTCAATCCTTATATGGATATAGTTTACTTGCTCAGTGCAGGTGTTCATTCCTTATCTTATAGAGATAATTTATGCATTAGATAAAAACACAATTTATGTGAATAGATTATTAGGTTAATAAATGTATTAAACATTTCAAAAAATTACATTAGTCAAAAGTAAAAAATCATTAAAATTTAAACAAATAATTAATTACAATAATTCAATAAAGGTCTACTTCAAATTAATAGTAATTTAATCCCACTTAAACTTTAAGTAAGTGGATGTAAATTAAATTTACATAAAAAACCTGCAAAATCAATTTACTGAATCCTTCTTAAGTCCTTATTTGAAATAATTTATATTTTTAGTAATAAAATAAAATTTTGTATATTAAAATTACATAATAATTGGATGTCGAAGGATGTACTTTAATTTATAGTAGTATAGACTTTAAATTACAAGTATAATAATTTTATTATATCGAATACAAAATAAAAGAACAATAATTAATTTAATACGATGCTGGTTCTCTTTCCGTTTCGTACTCGATTTCCACCCGTTGTTTCTTGCCCTTCTTACCAGCAGGTCCTTTAGGCATCGTTTTCGATTTTAATTTGGCCTTCGAATGCGTGGGCACAGTAATATCCTCAATATCAGAATCATCGGAAGATTCAATGTCACCAATAACTGTCTCCTTCCTACCACTATCGCTGTCCTGCAAAGACCAATCATTTTGCATTGCATTAATATTCAAATATCAGTAAAGATTGATTGATTTACCTCTGATTCAATTTCGAATTCCGAGTCACTGCCTTCGACAAAGGCATCACGCTCAACTTCTTGCTCAATTTCGGATTCAATTTCTTCTTCTTCGCTTTCATTATCCTCCACTTCACCTTCCATCAAGGCTTCATCGAACATAGATTGTGGAATATTATACAAATCTTGGTACTGAAAGAGTAAAAATGGTTTAGATAAACATTGTTTGAAGCAATAGTAAAATAATGAAACACTTACAACTCCCTTCTTGAGCCTATCCAACAAAGTCTTCTCAACACCCTTCTCTATCCTAGCAGCAATGAGAGCCTTGTGTTCCCTTCTCGTTTCTCTCCTCTCAATCTTCGTCTGCAATGGCACCAGCAACTTCTGTCTCTTCAGACTCAATCTGCGCATGCGAATGAGATACTGTGTGATCCTGACAAACCTCTGCTTGCATTTCTGTTTGATGAATCCGGGCCAATATAATAGATTCTCGTTGATCTGATGAATGGCCTTCTCAAAGTTCTTGGAAAGCTTAACCTTTTCCCAGCACTTGTTTGGGAAATGAGCTCGTTCAGCAGTTTTCATATACAAATATGCAATGCCACTTTCCTCTCGCACTGTGGCATACTTGCTGTTCGCCAAAGGGCAGGAACCCCTTGTGCATAGACCAGTTAAATTGTATTCATTGCGGCAGAAGTTCTGCGTTTTCGTGCTGAAAATCGAAAGATTTTAATGTTTTGGTTTGAAAATTCAAGTTGTAAAGACTTACCTCACTTTGTGCGAGCAAAATGTGCCGTTGATAACACTCCAAACCACCTGAAATTAAGAATTTGTCATATTTATTTTCGTTTATTGGTGATTTTCTTGAAGAACACTTACGTCGTCGTGCTGCATTTTGCGAACTTCTGTTATTTACTGTTTACTGATTACTGAACATGAGAATAACCTAGAATATTTTCTAACTAACTTAGGAACCGCACGTGTTGCATAGTTGTATAAATCATGGCAACCAACTTAAGAAACTTATAGATTAAAATCACTACTTTTGAATTTAAAAGAAAGTTAAACTTATATGTAATAATTAGTGATTTACTTAACAAAGATCTCAATAATATCTAATTATAGTTTTGATTTATTATTACTAATCTAATAACAAAAGTTCTTCTGTTATATTCTTTTTCTTAGTATTTCTTTTTCTTAATTTCTATTCAGTTTTCTTTTGTAATTATTATAGCAATTAATATTCTTATTAAGAAAATGTAGTATAGAAATAAATAAGACTCAATTATTGTTATTACTATTATTATTACCCTTTTCTTTTTCTATGCTTAACATCGTTTTATACAGATCCACAGTAACCATTAGTTAAAATAACTATTAGTTAAACAATTAGTAATTCTCCTTTTCACAACTTGTTGCAATCGATGCATTTCTGGAACTACAGCAGATGCAGTTACAGTTATTTGTTGATCAGAGCTTATATACTAACATCAATACAGAACTCATCATCATTCCATTAGTATGATCTTCAATCATCGTCACTTGATTCTGTGGCATAGTTCAACTGCTCAGTCCACCAATCCCTAATTTCGTGCGTTGCATGAGACACCTTCGGAACCGATGCTTTGTTGTTAATTACTTCTCTTGGCAGTCTGCTAGTTTCCGGTGCTTCATTGTAATGTCCCCAATTCTTCACAGCAGCAACTGAAAAAATCATTGAAAACTTGCAATTACAGTAAGCTGCAACATTAACAAATTGATGTTAGTACCAGGAGGTCTGTTATTTTTCTTCTTTGTAGTGATCTGCTGTTTCTCGACGACTCTGGACGCTGGATCCGATAAAGTAGTTACAAGAATCTTCCTTCCGCATCCGCTCTCTATACTCTCCGATCTAACAATAGGTTTAGCCTTCTTCTCGCTCTCCTTTTCAACTTCAGCTTCTTTGTCTGGGGTGTTGTTCTTAATCTCTTCGTTCGTTACAATTTTATCCATGATCGGTAGGAATTCGTTGGTGTCCCTCAAACCAGCTATTAAACTGTTTTGTTTGTTCTGCAACAGTTTCCAAATCGATTTTGTTTAACGACAATTATTTTCAGTATATACTGTACTTAGTTTTAATTTAGTATATGGAATTCATTTAAATAACATAATTCGAAATGACTGAAATTTGGTTAATAAACGTTGCATGTCTCACGCGATATATAAAATAAAGTCATTAACTATATTATATCTTAATTTTCTTGGTATTCACCATAGGTAATTTATTAAATATTCAGTAATTAATTGTAGCTGGAATTGTAAATAAATTATGAATGAGAAAAAAAGAGAAGACTCACGTTTGTGGAGCGGATTTTCTTGAGGCAACCCTCGAGCCACGTTCGTATCGTCTGCTTCGCCACTTCCTCTTCAATTATGTATTCGAATTCCTCCCTAGCCAGAAGCTCCTCTAACTGTAGTGCTTTCCTTATATCTACAGACCGATACGAGAGCATACTAAAAATAGAAAATGCATATTAGTTGCTTGCAGGTTGCACTCGTGAAGAGGTACTTGATGACATCGTGGAAAGTAACGTCTTCTCCATTGTGCAGCCTCTCCAGCTCGTAGCACATGTGCTTGAAGAGCAATCTGTCCTTTTGCGGATCAACTTCCAAACGGCCCTTCAGTAACCTCAAGATGAATTTCACTCTTCGGACAGGGATGACGCCTCTTTGGTGGATGTCCACAACGTTCCAGGTGTTCTGGAAGTTCCTAATATCCGCGTAAGAGAGCAAGGCGTCTTCCTCGTTGGAGTAGAATAAAGAGAAGTTCTCCATGATAATAGCTAAGTTCCAAAAAACAAATCAATAACCACTGCGAAAGTAGTTCCAAAGAGGACTGAACTTACCCACGAGTAAGTTTAAAACTATATAAGTTATGATCACGTAGAAAGTGCAAAAGTAAATCAGAGAGCCGGTGAAGTTTCCGCAATCAGTTTCCCAATAGTTTTCCGCTTCCGTGCAGTAAGGTGGTTGGATCATGCAATCGTGCATTATCTTGTTCCAATCCTCTCCGGTCACTATCCTGAAAAGCATTGCCACTCCGGTAACTGGAGACTCGAAGTTCGCTCTTCGCCCAATTCCTTCTCCGTATTTAACAGTCCCGAAGATAATCGTACCAGCCAACGCGTAGAAGAACACCAGGAGGAACATTCCGAAGATGATGAAGAAGCTTTTGCACACAGATACACCGACGGTTAGCATTAACATCTTCAGCGTTGCGTGCTTCCCGGTGATGGTGAAGAAGCGCAGAATAACAACCATGAAACCAATGAAGTATGAAAGATCATTTTTGAAAGCCGCGTGGAAGAATACCCAGATGACTCCGGTAACCGTGACCAGAAGGTCGTATCTGTTCCTGCGCGATTGCAGATATCCTCTTGGAGTAAACGCGATGTTCTTCATCACCACTTCAATCACGAAGATCGTTATGCAGAATATATCGATGCCGGCTAGGTAATCCGTGTAATGTGCATCTTTATTCCACTGCAACAAAATAAATTTAATTTAAAATTTTGCAGTTCACAGACCATAGTAGCAACACTAGTAAAAGTATACTTACTGCCACTGATAGCAAGGAGCTGTTAATTAAAACCATCACTGCAACGAACCGCTTGAACTTCAAGTTTTGCGTGATGTCGTAAATGAAGGATCTGAATTTTTTGCCATCGGGTCTCGGTGGTAGGTGTAAAGGCTGAGCAATCTTCAAACGCTTCTTCAAATCGCACCTGTGGAAAATACAATTATATAATGCAATTAAAGATATTTTGCAACTTGTACCATCTCCTTTGATCGACTGTCAGAAGAGCTGTGCCTTTATTCTCCGAATAATTAGCGATCACCACTCCAACGAAGAGAGTTAAACCGATCATGCAACCCAAAAAGATGTAAATATGTATATAAATTGCGTGGACCTGAAATAGAAGTATTATGTCATAGTGTGAATTGGGTAATAATTAATTTATTACCGGTCCCAGGGCTTTGATTAAAACATCCCTAACATCGAGCCAACCTTTGAAAGATAGTACTTCGAACAGGGCAAGCATTGCGTCTCCGATGTTATCGAAATTGAATCTCTTGGGGTTGGCCCAAACGCGCGGTACCAACAATGAAGGATAGGATTCGTTTACTCCAGGTTTCATCTTCATTTTGGTAACGAAGACGCGTCTCAGAAAAACTCCAACGCAATCTTCGCGTCTTGTAATTGTTGGGTCATTGCATCTAGCCAATCTTCCTCCATATAATTGCACTCCGTAACTGGCGAAGACGAACATAAGTAGGATCAAGAGGGTTGATACTAGTAAGATCTCTTTGAATCCCCTGCATAGTTCGTAGACGACTTTGCGCATATGAGGGACAAGTGTGAAGATCCTCAATGGTCGTAAACATCGCAATATCATCAACATTTGGGCTCCGGATTTAGCTGGAACCTTTCTGGGCATCCAACATAGAAACACTAAGCTCACCTAAAAAATAACTGATTAATAAAAGCATAAAGTCTAATTATGATAATTACCAAGTAAATAAAAACATCAAGGATTGCAGCGCAATCCTTTATGTAGGCCTTTGGAGTGAAAAATAAACCATCTGCTAAGATCTTGAGCACCAGTTCAATGCTCATGAAAATGACGAAGCTGTATTCGGCGATTTGCAGGCTGTAATTTTCCATTACTCTGTTGTAAGGGGTCTCGAACATCATTGATAGGCATGAGAGAGTAGTCATCATTATCATGACCCAATCTAAGTAAGTCACCAAACCGAGGAAGTTGCTGAAAAGTCAACCGAATAAACGCTTTTATCTTTTTCATTCCAGTTCATTGCAAACTCACTGCAAACTTTTGTACTGAACTTTGCGCTCCTTTCCAGTTAAAGGGTCCTTTAATCTTGCATCGTATCTTGCGTACACGATCAATTGGCAGATCTTTCGGAATTTACTTTCCCTCGGAACGGCAAACAGCGGAGTATCGAAGAACGGATGGTTCTCCCTTAAATCCTCCTCCCTCTGATTCCTGTAAATGTATAGAATCTATCAGCAAACGCCTCGAATGTCAGATTTTATTTAGATCTGGGCGTGTTCCTCGTGCAGTTTTAATGTTTGAGGAATCCACAATCGTACCTCCTCATCTCCGCTTGTTGCCTTTTCGCTTGCAGCAATTTGATGTCCAAATCGTGCGGCCTGGCCCTCGCCGACGTCACGCGATTCACGCCAATGTCTCCGTTTTCCATTAAGTGCTCGTAGGTCTGCTTCAGCTTTATGGAACCGCTTCGAACGCTCCTTCGGATCGACCTCGAGCCGAACCTGTAATAGTTCCTTCAATTCAGTGATTAAATCTGGGCCCAATCTATAAATTTCAAGCTAACGATACAGATACTATCACACCACTTTCACTCACTTCTTAGGGTCGATGCGCAGCTGCTTCATGCTATTTATCGTTCCTTGGGGCTTCAGCGGACCTTTACCCCCCGGAACCGGAATGATCGAAGAATCGCCTAACATCAATCGTTGATTATTGGAATCACTGAAAGAACAAAAGGGAACGTTAAAAGTGAAGTAGACAGAGCTTCACGGATCATTTACTTGATTATGTGTGCCACAGATGTCTTCTTTAACTGAGTATTGACCGTGCGGACTTTCGGGATGCTGTTGTTCAATATTTTGAGAGGCTTCTGCTTCCTGTATATAATTTTCGAATCGTAGATCTCCTCGTTGAGCTTCTTCAAACCGCTTTCTGAATTTTCGGCGTCCTCGATTTCGTACACGAATTGCCTCATGAAACTCTCACGAACCTAAGCAAATGATTTAAATAGAATCGCTGGAAACTTGCTGCGAAGTTGTTCTGACCTTTGGAAGGCTGAAATCTGATGGAACTTTGTGCAACGTAACCATGAGAGGGCTATCGGGAAACTTCTCGAAGATCCTCAATCGGAACGGTAAAGTTTCCTTGATTTCGGCGCTCTGCTCTCGGTATTTCAACTGCTTCAGTTTCTTGATGTCTTCGTCCAACTCTAAATTGTCTAAAATAACAGCGACGAACAAGCTGAGCACGATCTAAACACATTGATTTATAAGAATCATACTTAATATTTGTATCAAATTATTGATTTACCAGTGTTACGAAGAGATGGTAAAGAATGAAATATAAAGCGACCAAAGGAGCTAAAGTCGGTTGCGTCAGCAGCATAGTTTCATCCATGACTTCGACCCAAGCCTCTTGAGTTAAGATTTGGAACATGGACATGAAAGCCTCGATGAACGTCTCGAATTTGGCGAAACCGCAAAGGAAGCAGAACAGTTGCATCGATATACTCGAAGAAATAATTAGGAGGCACATTGTGAAGATGATTAGGCTTCCCAGCTTCTTTCCCGGCCCGAATATTTTGTAAACGAAGTCTTCTAACAGCGGAGAGGCTTTTATTAAACGCACCACTCTCAAAACCTGCAATTTATAATTCAATTAAAACGTCGTTCGATTTCTTTTTAATTTGATCGGAAAATTACTTGGAAATAGGTGAAGCCTGTCATGTAGAAGTACGGTATCACGTGGATTGTAGTTCCGACCGCTAAAAGAAGCTCGAATTTATGAATGGAATGCTTCCAATAGCCTCTCCACCCCAAGCACCAAATCTTGAACATGGTTTCAAAGTCGAGGAGAGCCGTGAAGCCGACTTCTATGTAATAGTATCTTTCGTAAAAAACGCTGCGCGGTCTCTCGTCGTGCTTGAAAGTCATGGTGGCAGTCACGATTCCGTTGGATAAGATCACGCACATTACCAGAAGACGGAAATGCGGAGATCTTAGTATTACGTGGCAAATCTCCGGCGCTAAACCGGCGTGCTTGTTCTCATCTAAAGTGACTAACTTCCAACCGCGATCGTCTCCTGTTAAAATCTTCAATTTGGACCATTATTAATCAATTGATTATTTGTTTGTTGATGGGAGTTTATTACTTGAGAAGCTGAACTGTTCTGTATGTGTCCTCTGACACCCCACATTTGCTGGAATTGTACTCGGATCTCGTTGAAGGTTTCGGTGATGACGGCTATGAAGACGTTCTTCACTAACCAGGCTAAGAAGAAAATCATGGTGCTGAAGTACAAGACGGCTCTCCATCCCGGTAAAGAATCTATGGCTCTGTACATGATGAACACCCAACCTTCTTGAGATGCGGCTTGGTAGACGGTGAAGAAACTCGTCACTACAAAATTGCCGTTAAATTGAAATTCATTGGAATTTGAGTGGTAAATTTACCGAATTCATCAAAACCGTTGAAGCCTATTATGTAGCGCGAAAGTTCAAGTTTCATGCACTTCATCCCTCTGGGGCATTGGTAGCCAGAGTTAGGATCAATGGAGCAGAAGGTGTCTGGTATAGCGAGACTATTGATGGTAATCGATCTGCGTTGATAAGAAGTGTTAATGAAAATGAAAGGGTTTATGAAGTGGTTCGGTGCTTTACCCGACTTCGGTGGTGTTCAGAACGCAATGGTTTTTGAGCTCTCCGAAGAACTGGACACCGAGCAGTCCATAGAGGGACATGAAGAAGAGGAAGAATAGCGTGACGTTGTATATCTGCTGGCTGGAGCGTTTGAATATTTGGTTTATCCTGGATTTTGGCATTGAGAATTTGAGGAAGACTCTAAGGAAGCGGATCATTATTAGTGGTCTCGGGGCTCTAAGGATCGAGAGGTAGCTGTATTTCGGCACAATCTCGGTGATTTCGAAGATTTGCAGGATTACAGAAATCCAGAGTAGGAACACCATGCTGGCGTCGAATTGACACCAGTGGTCTTTGAGGTACGGTTTTTCGCCCTTGAACAAATCGAACCTATCTGTAGTCTTCTGCGTTACATCGGTGTGAGTGTACCTTACTTTGAGGATGCCCCTTATGTGCATCTTTGCTATCATTTCGGCGGTGAACAAGAAAGTTACCACGGAATCAATCGAGAAGGTGACGAGCTGCATGGGCGGGATTTTCTCGAAGGTCTTCGGGGTGTTGCAGCAAACGGATGCCAAGCTCAGGAGGGCGCAGAGCCTCATCACCCGCCTCACCCAGATCTACAAGAAAACAAAAAACCATTTCATCCAGTTTTTGAAGCGTATTATAAAAGCCGAGACTCACCATATTGACCCATTCTATGTCTGCACTCTCGTTGAAAGCCTCGTCCGGGCCGTAGTCGGCCAGGACGGGCTCACCTTTGAGGCTCTGCTTCCGTCCCAGCATCATCCCGATCATATTCCGCAGTTTTCTTGCAATTTTTCCTGATTTTTCACCTGCCACTTTTCACGTTTTCTCGACTCCGGGACGGGAGGCGCCCGGAGCGCTCCGGATTCTGCATTCTCCTCCAGTCTCCACGATCCTGCGCCCTTCGCATCTCCTCCGCAGGGAAAATCAATAGGAATACGTTATCTGCGTTCAGTTGGTAATAAATTTTCAAAAAAAAAACTAAGCCCTACAAAGATAACAGATAAAGAATCGGAGCGCTTCGTGCGAAAAAGGGCTAACAGAATAGTCTCTATTTTTAAAAAAAATTAAACAACTCCATGTAAACATTCAGGTCACGGATTAAACGAGGTCTTCCACGAAAAAAAGAGTACTTGGAATGCCATGCGTAATCTAAATGCGCTTCACTATCTGCCCATTAAATAATAAATACTTTTGAAAGAAAAGAAATAAACAAGCAACAGGACTAAATACCTTCGACTCGATAACTGTAAGCATTGATAAAGACCTCTTTATTCTACTACTCAGATCACGCGAAATGCGCGCCTTGTGCTTCATACTTCTGTCCTGCAGCTTATTTACTTTGTCAGTTGGTAAGGATTTTTGCTTATTCTCGTTTTTCCCCAATCATTTTACTCTTTTTAAAGGGCTGACGAAGAGCGAAAGATGTCTCATCGTTCAGAAGCAAAGCGTCGGTCCGACCTTCGACTTATCTCCTTCGCAGGATTACGAGGACTATGATACTGAAGACGAGGATTCGACCGTTCCTATACCCGATAAAAGAAGTAAAATGTACCCAATACGTAGACGAAAGTTACACAAGAAACGACCCATTCATACAAAAGTTAAACATATGACAAAATAGAAGTTATTACTTGCAGCAAAGCTTATACAATATCAAAGAAGAAAAGAAATACAATTATTGCATTACCTTTACATCATAATATTTGTTCATTTAAACATATAACTTTTTGAATTTTAAAATTGTATCTATTTTTTTTTACTAAAACTAAGAATATATATAAAGTTAATTTAATCTTATTCAATTAATATTAAACACAATATTTATATCACAACATAAATACTGAAATGGAATATAAAACAGATGAAGAAATACATATATTTCCAAGAACTTGACTAATAGTTATAAATAAATAATTGATTACATAACATTTGTATTAATTGAAACTAATGAGATTTTGTAGAGAACGAAATAACAGTTATTTTTAACTCATTAATAAATACAGTGGGTGATCGGTTAACGAATATAATCTGTTCGTTAACCGAAACACTATATTTGAAAGAAACATCAATTGTTCGTAATCCGAACACGTGTTTGTTGTCCGAATAGAAAAACTTTACTATTTATTGTATGATTTACACGAAAATTGAACTGTTAGTTAATCAATGTGTTCTATTTGGTAAATAATTAGAACAAAGCAATATTATAACTCTTTGATCTAAGTCTTTTCATGATTGTAAAAAAATGATTAATTATTGATCTTCGAATTATATTTTCATTAGATTTCCGTTAGGTGTTGAAATTCCTTTGAAGGAAGACACTTTGTTTAAATTTCCACTCCTTTTTTTCTGTTTATTTATTTACGAATATAAATATTGTTTGCGCCGCAATCGCTTTTAAAAGAGTCGCAATAAATTCGCTTTTATTATCATTATAAACAGCAGCGTCCTGTAATTTCAGTTGCGTAACAATAAATTAACGTTGAGGCGCGTAAACTAATAACACAAAGAGGAGATAAATTTATTTTCTCCCATCGAGAAATTATTTACTTCTCGTTTCTTATTGTGTGCAGTTGCCTTTGAGATTTTAATTGTACGTTCTCCTATTACAATCTTGATCTGTCTCTCTTGCACGCACACCAGTTTCTGCAAGCTAGGAAAGGAGCAATGCAATTTGCTTCGCTTTATTTAGCAGTGCTCGTGCAAAGCCATTAGCCAAAAATGGACAGGATGAATTGCGGATCGGCCCCGTATTTAGACATTCCTCTATGAAGAGTTACACGCTAAGACACAAACAACGGCACACAAAGAAACCAAAAAAAAAACGTGGATTACGAAACG
>JAFMTC010003312.1:0-12125 GCA_018845635.1 Nicrophorus orbicollis | reverse complement strand
TTTTTTTTAAATTTTCAAATTGCACTATGGTGAATCCTTATTGATAGAAACCGTACTATGCGAGGTATTCATTTACGCTATACCTATAAAACCAATGAATAATTACACTAAATAACATTACTTTAAATTCTTAGTAACTAAAAAAATTTCTCACGAAAATCATCATACATCATCACCTCACATAGTGCGGTTGCATTTTTGATACCGTACTATAGTGAATCTTTGTTGTTCGAAGCCGTACTGTTCAAGTACAAAAATAGACATTCTTTTCATATAAAATTTACGAATAATAATAAAAAAAAATCTTATTAAAACTAAATTTCCATACTTCCTATTTGTGCTACCCCCAAATTTCCTCAACGTTGATACTCCATCATCATTAAAAGAAGAATTTAAGCTTGCATTATACAAATAATTCCATTTTCGAAGGGTGAGTTAATTCAATTTGTTGAACACTTTTCTGCATTGAATGTAAGTAGATATTGTATTTGAATAAAAATTGGAAACAAAGTTTAAAGTAAATTTCAATACTTTCTATATAATCCACCCTAAAGATTCCCCAGCATTGATACACCCCTTCATCCCTGATCCAATTTCAAAATCCGCTCATGAAAATTGTTAAAGGCAAAAAAAGCGAACTTCAGAGATGATACATTATATTTGAAAGCTTTTATAATCATATTAGTTATTATAATCATACCTTTATTTTATAAATTATTTGAAAGCAAAGAGAAAGTATTGATTTATTAATTAATCGTCAATGGAAAACTAATTTCATGAATCGTAGTTATTATATAAAGAAATAGGTTTTTCATAAATTTATTAATATTTCAAGTAAAAATCTCGTCTTTTATATTAATAATAATTTGGAATTAACGAGTAATGCTAACATTGGTTTGAATAGCTAAAAGCTCATTCATTTTCCATTGAAAAGTCGAGTTGCAAATGGATTTGTAAAGCGATATCGCGTTTCATTAAAAGATGCGCTAATTAATAAAGTGCAGGAATGAATGAAGTGCATGAAGAGGAGAAATATATAATAATAATAAAAAAAATGAGGAGAAATGTTCGGTAAACTAATATCTCAGTTTTGTCAGGATTTTCCTTTTTCCTCAGTTTCCTTTTCTTCCCTGTACTTCCTCCTTCCCCCTCCTTACATGCTTTTTTTTGTTCCTCCTTTATGGCCCACGGATCGGGTCTGCGTCTGAGCCCTTTTTCTCGCTCCCTTTCTCCCTGCTCTCCGATATATATGTTGTTTTTTCTTTACTTCTGGGTTTTCTCGTCGCAGAGTAGTAACGGATTTGTGTTTTGCGAGGAACAGGATGAACAGAACGAAAAAAAAAGCACGGAATCCGGAATAAGTTTTCCGTCCCATTATCTTTTGTTATCGTCGTCCCGGATTATTATTACTGTTATGACGCTGCGAGGCTTTTTAATCAGCGTTTCACGGTCGTCCTGAAACGGGGACGACGCACACGAATTCCCGTTTTAAGCTCTTGTAATTGATTATGTTTATTCTCCTGAAAAAATGAAATTGTTTCCTCAAATCCGATGGTTTCAGTTTATTTTTACAGCATTATTCAATCAGCTGTTTACGAGCCGTCCAATCGTAAACTGTGATCCGGAATGTCCGAGCGGATCTGTGTAGGTAGGTGTGTGTGTGATGATATCCAATTGGAATTTTATGTCCAGTTATAAATGACAATTTTTACGTCATTTCGAATGGAATTGTAACAGCTATTTGCGTTACATAACTTGCTCAGTGTATTTATTTACAGATCTTTAGTAAACGTAACTTTTTTTATAGAAATTATTAGTAAATTTATATAGAAACAATGTGAATAAAATTAAACTTTTTAATTGTATTTTTTTGTCAAAAATACACGTTATCAACGTATTACTTTCATGAAATTAGACTTCTAAAAGTGTATTCGAAATTGTATTATCTATTATTCTTAATATACAAGTATTTCTTATAGAAAAATGTAATTAGAAAAGAAAAGAAATGTTAATGCAATTAAACTTTTAATTTGTAATTTTGGATATTATTTGTTTTGTAAAATCATTTAAATTCTCAACGTATTACGTAATTATACTTTTAAAAGTGTATTAGAAAATGCCTTATTCATTATTCATAATATACAAGTATTTTATTTAGAAAAATACAATTAAAAAAGAGAAGAAATTTTAATAAAATTACACTTTTTCTTTCCAATTTTGGAAATTTTTGTGTTGTGAAACCATTCAAATTCTCAACATTTCTTGTAATTACACTTTTAAAAGTGTATTAGAAATTGCCTTATTCATTATTCTTGATATACAAGTATTTCTTATAGAAAAATGCAATTAGAAAAGACAAAAAATGTTAATAAAATTAAACTTTTGATTTGTAATTTTTAAGATTTTTAGTTTTGTGAAATCATTCAAAATCTCAACGTATTACATAATTATACTTTTAAAAGTGTATTAGAAATTGCTTTATTCATTATTCATAATATACAAGTATTTCATATAGAAAAATGCAATTAGAAAAGAGAACAAATTTTAATAAAATTAAACTTTTTATTTGTAATTTTTAAGATTTTTCGTTTTGTGAAATCATTCAAATTCTCAATGTATTACGTAATTATACTTTTAAAAGTGTATTAGAAATTGCTTTATTCATTATTCATAATATACAAGTATTTCTTATTGAAAAATGCAATTAGAAAAGAGAAGAAATGTTAATAAAATTACACTTTTTATTTGTAATTTTTGATATTTTTCGTTTTGTGAAATCATTTAAATTCTCAACGTATCATGTAATTATACTTTTAAAAGCGTATTCTAAATTGCCTTATTTATTATTCATAATATACAAGTATTTCTTATAGAAAAATGCAATTAGAAAAGAGAATAAATGTTAATTAAATTAAATTTTTTATTTCTAATTTTGAAGATTTTTTGTTTTGTGAAATCATTCATATTCTAAACATTTCTTGTAATTATACTTTTAAAAGCGTATTCTAAATTGCTTTATTCATTGTTCTTGATATACAAGTATTTCATATAAAAAAATTCAATCAGAAAAGAGAACAAATGCTAATAAAATTAAACTTTTAATTTGTAATTTTTGTTTTGTCAATTCATTGAAAATCTCAACTTATCATATAATTGTACTTTTAAAAGAGTATTAGAAATTGCCTTATTCATTATTCTTAATATACAAATATTTCTTATAGAAAAATGCAATTAGAAAAGAGAACAAATGTTAATAAAATTAAACTTTTTATTTGTAATTTTTAAGACTTTTTGTTTTGTGAAATCATTCAAATTCTCAATGTATCATGTAATTATACTTTTAAAAGTATATTAGAAATTGCCTTATTCATAATTCTTGATATACAAGTATTTCATATAGAAAAATGCAATTTGAAAAGAGAACAAATGTTGATAAAATTACACTTTTTATTTGTAATTTTTAAGATTTTTTGTTTTGTGAAATCATTCAAATTCTCAAAGTATCATGTAATTATACCTTTAAAAGCGTAGTAGAAATTACCTTATTCATTATTCTTGATATACAAGTATTTCTGATAGAAAAATTAAATCAGAAAAGAGAACAAATGTTAATTAAATTAAACTTTTTTAATTACAATTTTTGAGAATTTTATTGTGAAAAATCTATGAAATTATGCTCTTTTTTTTTCGTTATTTACTAATATTTCATTAAAATTCAAATATTACATAAAATATGATTAGAAAAGGTACATATTGATAAGAAAATGACACTTTTCCTTTGTGAAATAAACAAACATATAAAATCTAAGTTCTTATTATATTTTCTTAAATAACAATACTTTTAAAATATACTCAATAGTAATGACTATCTAATTTCAAATCTAATTCATAAAAATTTAATAACATTAATTATAACAATTTTGATAAATAACATTAATTAAAACAATATTTTTTTTAAGAAATTTTGCTTAATAAAAATCCCCAATTCTCAAAGTATTTCCTTCATGTAATTATACTTTTGAAAAGCGTAATGAAAATTCCTTTTCTTATTCATAATATACGAGTATTTCATTAAATTTCCCTGAAAATAAACACACAAAAAATATGTTGTTTTTTTCATAAATAATATTGTTTTTTTCATAAAATAATATTGCTTTTTCATAAAATAATAATATTATTTATCATAATACTAAATAGAATTATGGATTAAATAATATTATAATATATATTTTTATTCAAATTTTGTATGCATACTGCAAATAATATACATAATTCATTAATAATTCGCCGCATTTTGGTGGGTATCGATTGATTTGCAAGCGGTTTTTTATTAATCGTCATTTTATTGCCGAAAATAAAACAAGACTAAATTGCTTTTTGTTATTGCCCCACTTTAATATATAAAAAATATAAAAAAATCGAGTGAAAAATATGATTTTTCAACTCTTCTTTTTGTTATTGGTTTGTGCAATTCCAATAAAATATATTGTCAGTCATTTATATAAAATATTTCATTTGATTGTTACAAATTCACCAATACATATTTTTGGTACGAATTTTATATAAAATGAATCAAATTTGATTTATTTGATTGAAAATCTCCTGTCTTTTTTACTTTATTTATAAATTATGTAATGTAATCTTAAATAAATAGTTGTAATTTTATAATAAAAACTTCATTAATTCTCGATTTTTTTTTAAATTTATTTTGTTGATATTTGTTTGACTAATCAATTAATATTTCCTCAGTGACTGGAAAACTAAGAACAAATGATAACAGATCAAAAATACAGAACAGTAAGAAAACAGAACGTGCGGTTTACAGCCTTCCTTGTGTTTGATCATTTTTAATGATTTATCTTTCTAATGATTGTTGTCAATTGGTCAGTGTTTAGTAACTGTTCTGTTTATTCAATGTTCTCTTATTTCCAGTTCTGTTTTTGATTGTTTTGGGTTTCCAAGGAACCGATTTTATCACAACATTATTAAACAAAATTAAATAACATCTAGTAATGAAATAAAACATATTTTAAACTGAAACTCAGCAAATTTGAAAATTATGTAACATCTTTAAATTTAAATTACATTCATTAATTTTAATTACTTTCCTTTTTATAATTTTGTACACTTGATAAACAAATACTAGTTAATGATAAAAAAAGAAGATTTTTCATAAATTTTAAACAATTTATGCAAATTTTAAGAAAAACTTGCTAATATTATATAACAAACCTTACCTAATGTAATTCAATTAAAAATAATAAATAATTAGAATTTAAGTATTAATTTCTTTACAAATTATCTAAATTAATTACGGTAATAAAATAATCAATATAAGATCATAATTATTATAAGTATTAACTATTTAATACAAATAAATGTTCGAACAAGTTTCATAACATCGTTTCATCTATATATTCATTGATGAAGCCAAGGATAAAATCTGGGCTATAAATTACATTTTATAGGCCTTTTTTACGGCCTTGCAATCCGATTAATATTAAACTTGAATTTAATTTCAAGAGTAACACTTAAATGACATATTTCATCTTAATTTTCTACAAACTTTATCATTTATTATTAGTTATAAATTCAATTATATATTAACAAAATTACATAATTATTTCTCATTTTCTTTACTATACAAAAAACGAAGTTTCGTTACCTAATAATCATTATAATTTCCATAAAATTTTCTACTTTTTCCAAAAGAAAAAACATCCATTATTTTCTTTAATAAATCATTTTGAATTGAACCAATTAATATGTTTAATTACATAATAAATAGATTATCCAATTTTGTGGGAAATAAAATATATTTTGTCATTACATTTTTTTTGAAAATTACAATCATTTTTGTTTAATAATTATTGTTGTGTGGAAATAATGAAGTTAAAAGCACTTGTAATGGGAAAAACAAAAAATTTAGATTACTGAGATTCGTTAACTAATAATCATTATATTTCATTCAAATTTCAATAAAATTTTCTACTTTTTACAAAAAACAACATCCATTATTTTCTTTAATAAATCATTTTGAATTGAACCAATTAATATGTTTAATTACATAATAATTAGATTATACAATTTTGTGGGAAATAAAATATATTTTGTCATTACATTTTTTTTGAAAATTACAATCATTTTTGTTTAATAATTATTGTTGTGTGGAAATACTGTTAAGTTAATGTTAAGTAAAGTATTATTCAATTCAACTAATTGTGTATTAATGAAAAAATTACATATTTTTTGTGTAAAATTCGATGTTTTCAAACGAATATGTTATAATTGTTGAAGTAAATAATTGTATTGTGTATAATATTATTGTAATTGCGATGAATAGTTGTGAAATGATTCGCTTAAAGTGACAATTAATGGAAACAGGTTTGTGGGACTAAGTGCCATACAGTGCAATAATTATAATTTGATGGCGCGCGCGACGAAGGCGTGTAATTGTTGAATAGTTCATAGTGTAATTCGAATGAGAAGTTTGTTGTACTATTTCGACGTTGACAATTAATCCGGATTTGAATTGGTTTACGCTATGAATCATCATCATCTACATCATGATGATGATGATGATGTAGACGGTGGAAATGACGACGTTGAGGTGAATTCCGGTTCGTTTCGCAGCGTAGGTGCACGACGCGGAGCAGAACCCAGGTATTCGCGAATTAATAACTTAATTACTCGAGACAAGTCCCTTAATGGGATGATAATGTAACAAAGGGCGCACTGCACTTAATCGCATTACACTTCTTCGCGTGTCTCTGCCATTACTTTGCTCTGCCTACCGCGGCGCACCGTCTCATCCTACCGGAAGCCCTCCTCCTTCTCCGAAGACGCGGAACGTGCAACCGCCCCCGCATTTAGAGCATGCAACAAACGCAAATACTACGAAAACTAAACACTCGAACAACAAATTTATCCCGAACTGAAATTAACTTCTCTCCCTTTCGCATACACACACACTCACACTCACTAACTCACTCACTCCATACATCCGACTTCCTTTCTTGTTTGCCGCCGCTCCCTTCGACCACCCCTTTTTTTCCATACACACACATCTAATATATACATATACACGTCCCTCCGCCAAGTTTGCGCTCGCAAACTTCAATTACTCAATCCGGAATAGTTAGAACCGTTTAATTCATGGCTTAATTAACTGCTTTCCACTTATCACACCCAACCAAAAAAGTATACACTCAAACTAATGTTCTACACTTAATCTCCATTAGGCAACTAAATTTTAATTAATTTCAATTTGAATTTGCTACAATCAGTTTTTGCGAATTCAGAGAAAACAATTGGATGAAATCTTATGAATTTCTTAATGAATTATGGAAAAATTTGCAAAATAATTAGTAATTATTATATAAAGTTAAAAATAATACCAAAAAATGTTTTAGTGAAACTTAAAATTGATGAATTTTATATAATATATTAAAAATATACAAAATTCAAGCTTCAAATAGGAAATATAAATTATGTTGTATAGGTTTTTTTTTGTTTCATACAATTAGTAAAACTTGAAATTAATTTATTATTAAGTTTTGATAACATTAAGCAAAAAAATATTGATTTCTAATTACCGATATTTCCTGGAAGATGCTTGAATAAACATTTGGAAAATCTTTCACTCTGCTGCAGCGTTTTAATTCGATTGTAAAGCTATAAAATAATCCATAAAAGGAGTGAACACCTGCAGCTGCGATTGTAAAACACGTAAACAATGTCCATATAAGGAGTGAACACCTGCACCTTGCAGCTGTGTTTTTATCGCATGCATAAATTATCTATTTAAGATAAGGAGTGAGCACCTGCATGAATACCTGCACTGAATACGTAAACAATCTCCATATAAGGAGTGAACACCTGCACTCTGCAACTGTTTTCTTATCTCACGCATAAATTATCTCTATAAGATAAGGAGTGAGCACCTGCATGAACACCTGCACTGAACACGTAAATAATCTCCATATAAGGAGTGAACACCTGCACCTTGCAGCTGTGTTTTATCTTACGCATCTCTATAAGATAAGAAGTGAACACCTGCATGTACACATGCACTGAATACTCCATATAAGGAGTGAACATCTAATTTCCTAATTGAATTATTATAAAACTAATTGAAATAGGAAATTATTTAAAAAAAACTTACAAAGTTGATGCAAGAAAATGGAAATATCGTTTGTTTTACATATAATTTTTATCATTTGTTTAATAAAATATATAATTATTATAATCTAATTAATAAAAATTAATCTTAATCAACTAAATATAAAATTATTACAAAATATTTTGATATATCTTTTTGAGAAACTTTGAAAAACAAAATCTGGATTTTAATAATTGTGTTACATTTTCCTAATTCGATTATTTCGTAACATTTTTCTTGTATTGAAAAGTCTGACTTTTCTATAAGATAAGAAAAAGAAGTAGATTTGATTATTGTATAAAAATTATAGAAATTTTCAGTTATGTTCAAAATATTGTTTCGTTTACTTAATTAATTGAACTAAATGAACTATTTAGCGATAATTATTTAAAGGTATTCAATATTTTGATACAAGTAATATATGAAATATCCATCAATCTCAATACTGTGGTACGGTTTACGAAAGCTATCTAAATTCATATAGACTCTAGTCAGTGGAAGTCGGTGAACATTGAGAGGTGGCCATCCGACTTCGTTCGACTTTAAGTAACTGCAAAGTAAGTCCGAGTTACCAGGAATCACATAAATCGGCCTTTAGAAATAGTATCCCAGAAGATCCTTGGAATCCCATCACGTTGAATTCAGGAAACTTCTTTACTTGAGCCGTCGCCGCAACAACCACCAGTGAACTGGTAACTCATGTAAATAACGATCCTTGAATTCGCTTCACGTTGTTGCCCAGAGGTTGAGGGTCATGGCATGTAACAATAACAAGAGTATCATAAAGAGACTCTCGGTAATAATTAATGAAGTGCCGCAAGGACGAACCGAATTAATTGCATAATTTCATTTATGAACTTCTTTCTATTTGTGCGTGTCTGTTTAATACCGATTTATATGTGCTTCCTTTTTCACTCCACTGGAGAATATCAAAAGCCTTTGAGTGGATTTTATTGGCGAAATTGATTCCTCCTTGAAGCTTCTCCAGGGATTTCATAAACTTTTCTTTTTCACTTTTCAAATGAAAATCATACAATTTTATATTCGAGATGGAAAAATATCATATTTTCAGCAAAAGTTTAATGAAATATTTGAATGTAATACAATTAGTTAATTCAGTTATATTTTTTTATGTAATGCTAAACCAACTAATTTTATAAACATATTTCATTGATTTCAAATGAAAGTCATGCAATTATCAATGATTTTCACGTGAAATGGAAAAACAATCATATTCGTTTTCAGCAAAAGTTAAATTAAAATTTGAATATTATACAATTAGTTAAGACTACATTTTTGTAATTGATGACAAAAACATTGTTCGAACTAATTTTATAAACTATTTATCTCTATTGAAATGAAAATCATACAGTGTTTTATCCGTAATTTTCATGTATAATTGGAAATATTTCATATTCGCAAATATTTTTCTGTATGCTTTTTCTTAATGGCAAAAAAGCACTGTTTTAATTGCTATATTTTTTGATGAAAAAAAAGAAGAAACATGGTTATAGTTTTCTTTTGTAAGTTATACAATTAGTTGGAGTGTAAGTTACAGTATGTAGCTTATTGTAAAACAATACGTGCATTTTGTATGGCCGTTACGAAATAATGGCCGTATTATTCTTTGGAACAAAACAATGTTGCGTTGCGGCTACAGCTTGATTATACCGTTCTCATGGCTTCCGAAGTACTTGCATTATTTAATCAGGAATTTATGGAATCACAATCAGGATTACATATACGAATTTCATGATATTTGCTGAACACCCAATTCCTCTCCCACATTCTCTCAACTGCTGAGTGTTTGTTCATATTTGTGTTCATTTTTCAAAGATTCCATGTAGATTCTACGAAAATCATGCTGATTTTTTAGTAAATTGTAAACAAAGTTGCAATGTGCAGGTGTTCACTGCAGGTGTTCATTCCTTGTATGGAGAATGTTTACGTGGTTTACAATCGCAGCTGAAAAGTGCAGGTGTTCACTCCTTATATGGATTATTTAATGGCTTTACAATCGCAGGTGCAAGTGCAGGTGTTCACTCCTTATATAGAATATTTAATGGCTTTATAATCGCAGCTGCGAGATGTAGGTGTTCGCCCTTATCAGGAGATTGATTACGTGTTTTACAATCGCAGCTGTAGATTGCAGATGTTCACTCCTTATAGGGAATGTTGATAAGCTTTACTATCGTAGCTGTGCAGGTGTTTGCCAATGTTGCAAAGAAGGTTAGATATCCTTGTGGTAAGTAACTTGCACTTGTGGTAAGTGTTTAACTAACTTTTATATAAATTAAAATCTCTGTATTTTGCGGTGACTATAAAAAATAAAGAAAAATTCTGTCTGTTTTCTAATTATTACTTTTACTTAGTATGTTTACTACTAATTAATAGATAAATCTACAAATAAAGCATAAAACTTTAAGTAAAATTCTATAAGACAAGTTTCTTCAGATCGTAAGTCTATATATTATATATTAACTAAATATATGCGTTATGTAATGAAGATTGGATGTTTGATCTCGGAGAAAGTCGTCCCTTGAGTTAGTATAATTAAACAGACGTAAATCCTTAACGTTACTCCAATATTAGGGAACGAAGAACACAATAATCCGCTGTTTGCAAAGTTGATATTAGAAGCTAATATTGTTTCAAGCTTCTCACTGAAAACCATCAAATTGAACAATGAAATCATCATTTCAGCAGCCGAATGAATCATTCCTTAATTCACATCTGATAATAATTAGAACATTTATAAATTAAGATAAACTTTAGGAAAAGTAAGTAGATGAAAAATGTAATAATAGCAACTTCTTATTTATTTTGTATCCAAATATCAAGAATAATGTATACAATGATTGGATAGTTTCTTAGTCCAATATAGGCTTAATTGTGTAATAAATAAACAATAATAATTGAATCTGTTTTTCATATAATTCATTCTAAAATATGGGAAGAGCCATTTGGAGTAGTAAAGAAATTTAAATAAAAACAAATAATAATAATTTAATGAAGGTATCTGATTCATTAGAATTGATTGCAACAATAATTGATAGCAAAAGTAAGAAATGTAAATTAAATTTGATATATAGTGTTTTTGTTATGATGATGTTGATGAATTGGTCTATGGAAATGTTTTTTATTATAAGAAAATCGTTTAATAATAATAAATTGAAAACTAACTGGTTACCCTTTGTTGATGCAATTACTGTCAGTATGGGATGAGTTCATTTAGAGGCAATCAACGTTTAATAATAGGATTCATAATTGGTTAATTGGATTGGAGAATCTCAATTATGGAAATATAATAATAATTCAGTCACATTATGAAATGTATTATTGTTATATTTGTTATAAAAGATGAACATAACTAAAAGGGAAAATTATTTAGAAATTTAAATCAATTTATTGAAGAATCAATGGCCCTTTGTAGCAATTGTTTTTCTTTGTGATTGTTACAATAAATACACCCATACCTCGCTATAACGCCGATCTTTATACGGCAGTTCGCTATTACGGCCTTCTTCAATTAGGGCACGTTTTCGATTTACGGCCTAAAATGTTTCGCTATAACGGCAAGAAAACCTTTGTTTCCATGTCGATATATCTACATGTTGCCAATCTTGCGCAAGCGCAATAATTGATTCCTTATACGGCTTTTCGTTTTGCGACCAAGTTTGATGGAACGTATCTAGGCCGTAAAGCGAGGTATGGGTGTATTATAAATATAATTGTGAAATAAATCAAGATTGCTCTGTATGTTAAAGTAACATAGGGAGAAATGTGCAATTAGAAATGAATAATAATGATATCGAAAGCGTAATTGTTATGTAACGATTTGTTGAGTCTGAAGCTTTAACATCCCCTTGTATATTTCGTAACTGAAGTATAATGGGGGATGCGGACGCAACAAAGGGCGCATTGTCAGTGTGTTTTTGTGCATTTCCTCGTTAATAGAAATCTG
>JAFMTC010003300.1:0-10527 GCA_018845635.1 Nicrophorus orbicollis | reverse complement strand
GGCAAGAGCGAGAGAATGCTATGGCATTGTGATTTCAAGTGTGTAAAGCTCTCGGTAGCGGCAATTCCGATCAGCATTGAAAGTGTTTGGATTCGTGTTACATAAAGAAGGCAAAAGGGGAGAGAAGGAGCGAAGGATAGAAGAGCACGGTGCATACATGCACACAGATGCAATGCATCCAATAGTGCATTTACACACATGTGCTCCAACACATGAACACATTGTGGGGCTCGGTAGTGTTCGTCATGCAGTCACAGGCCTAAACAATGGGCCCATCGGACAGGTAGTATATATCAAGGTGAGCAATAAATCGTCCGGCCACGGTGCAACAAAAACACATCTTACCTATGCTAACATCCAGATTAATGCCCGTGCCTTCTGGTCATTTGCATTATGTTTTATTTTCCTCTTCGTCTTCTTCGCCTCCCTCCAACTTCGACCGCTCTCTCCTCAGATTTCCTCCGCATCTCTTTCTTCCTTCCTCCCCCGTTTTGCCTCATTGAGACATTATTCTACGAATTACTGTAATTACCGCAGAATACGAAAAGCCATCCACGTTCGAAACAGAACTGCTTTTTCTTTCCCTTTTTGCCGGTTGCTCCAAGTAACTCCGATCGTCGTATGTAGGCAGAGATTAGTGCGTTAAGGTAATGCAACTAATTAAACTTCCTTAAGCGATTTTCCATCCGACACATCATTCGTTGCACAATTTACCGAAACGGAGAAGATACAAAAAATTACGTAAATGCAAATCACCTGATTAACGCTCTAAATAAGTCTTCAGCATTTCGTGTAATTGCTTTATCGAATTAAAATTAACTGCTTCTACTTCTTTATATAGCTTGCCTATATAAATAATCAATCGCTTTTAAATGAACTACTACTCCATATAAATCTATACGATGAAAAACAAAAAAATCAATCTCATAACAAGATTGAGAAAGGAATAAGGATAAATGCGAATCGGAAACTTGGCTATTCTAGGAAAGGATAGAGTCCTCGGTTTGTTTATATTAAAGAGGTTAGAGGATGTTAACTTAATACTAAAGATAAATATATGCAAAGTAGACGTATTACATATATTACTTATCCTAATACAAAACCAACGAAAAGAGAAAGAACTGCTATAGCACTACTGCATTGTTTGCATTCTAGTTGTACTAATTATAACAAGTAACGATATTATCATAACAACATAATTGCATTAAGCACAATCTTGATATATTGCTTATTCTTTTTGCAATGTACTCCTATAGTTTGCAAAACCTCTGAATTACCCGAATCATCAACAAGATCTGAACCTTCACAGCAAAATGAATCTACTGCATTGTTTGTATTCTAGTTGTACTAATTATAACAAGTAACGTTATTATCATAACAACATAATTGGACATTAAGCACAATCTTTTTCCACTTGATATATTGCTTATTCTTTTTGCAGTGTACTTCTATAGCTTGCAAAACCTCTGGACTATCTGAATCATCAACAAGATTTGAAACTTCACACCAAAATGAAACAAGTGCGTAACAGTCGAAATATTAACATAATTTGCTGAAATAGACAAATGTGGGAATGTTTGATAAATTGATAAAATATCAATTGTATTCATTTTTCTTAATATTGTGATTGTTTCCTTATAAGTATCAAAAATGTATTAGATTATGATTAAGAAGTTATTTTAATTTGTTAATGCATATTTATAGTGTACTATAGTGTACTTCTATAGTTTGCAAAACCTCTGGACTATCTGAATCATCAACAAGATCTGAACCTTCATAGCAAAATGAAACAAGTGCGAAACAGTCCAGATGTGAACAAAATTTGCTGAAATAGATGGTAGTTTTCCACAAACGATTGAAAAATCTTTCAAAATAACAAAACATCAAAAAAAACATACTTGGAGTCGATCGTGAGTCAAGAAAAACCTAATTCGATTCATATAAATGTCTAACCTATCTGAGCAAGTCAAGATGAAACAAATAGAAATCTGAATTACTAAATGGCTAGAGGAGGATAGAGGATTAGTTTGTTATATTAAACATCTTCTCTAAATCAATATTGAATAATAATATTACTATAATACATTTATATCAAATTTGATCAACGAAATTAATTTCACAACAAGTTGAAAAAAAAGCAAAACCTTTAAACTTACATTCAAAATAACGCAACAATATTTCACTACATTTCTGGGTCTAAGACTAAGAATCGGCCCATTGACTGTAAAATCGGAAAACAACTTTTTCTTCGCAGCAACAAGACAAACCCTATACGAGACATCAACTTAGTGCTACTCAAACAGGTGGATACAATGATTCAGCCATTGGCGAAAACTTTTCTTAAAGACACATCTTGCTATACAAAAATGTAATTGAATTTGTGAGCTCCTAAATCTGAAGTGATCTGTAGTTAGTTTTGTAGTTAATCGAATACAAAAACTACCTTCACGTATGTCATTTCGCGAAGATTTTAGTGCAGAATGTCTTACTATTCTATTGGTTTCATTGCAAACGTGATTAACTCATAGAATGACCTGCTATCAAATTATCGAAGCTGTAAAAAAGATAATAGTTCAATTATATTTATAAGGTTTTGTCCTTTTCTTAATAACATTTTCATTCGAAAATTTATCATTTTTATAGAACATGAACTCTTCACATACTTAACTTTTCATCTTCTCTTCTTACTATATTATTATAGAACCTACTTCAACAATCATTTTAGAATTAGGATAATACTTGAATCTTGAAAATGCATTTCTTCATCTAAGCACTTTAGAACCAACCACATCTTGTAAATCCATAAAGTCTATTTGAATCATGTTTATTATAAACAACGAAGTAATAAAACGCTCAACCGATGGGTGTGACTATTAGATATGTTTATCAATTGTAATATGATTAAATCAACAATTGCAATAAACATCACAATAACTAGCACACTCTATTTACCGCTAGCAGCGCGATTGTTTACAACCTCCTGAATGTTCTCCAAGTTCACGAAAATACTTATTGTTTCTCTTTGAAATAAATATTGAATATTTTGTTGTTAATATTAGTTTTGTACATCATGTACAACAAAATCTTATAGTATACTATGTTACCTTTAAATTACTCAAACCTTATTACTCTTAATATATTAAGAGTTTATGTTATTCAATTAATATATTTTACAATTCCTGAAAAAAATAAATTAGAGATATGATTTAATACATGTTTGTTTCAGAATTGTTACCATCTTCTCTAAATAGCGTACACTTCTAGAAATTAATTAACTATTGTATTGAAAAGCAATTTTCGTTAAAAAGAATGAAACTAAACAAATTGTTTCAAAATGTTGTCATTTTGTAAAAACGTTTTAAGATTAGTGATTCGTTTACAACCTCCTGAATGTTCTCCAAGTTCACGAAAATACTTATTGTTTCTCTTTGAAACAAATATTGAAACTCATTTACCTTTTGGTTGTTAGTATTACTTTTGTACATCATGTACAACAAAATCTTATAGTATACTATGTCACCTTTAAATTACTCAAACCTTATTACTCTTAATATATTAAGAGTTTATGTTATTCAGTTAATATTTTTTACAATTCATGAAAAAATCAAATTAGAGATATGATTTAATACATGTTTGTTTCAGAATTGTTACCATCTTCTCTAAATGGCGTACACTTCTAGAAATTAATCAACTATTGTATTTAAATGCAATTTTCGTTAAAAAGAATGAAACTAAACAAATTGATTCAAAATGTTGTCATTTTGTAAAAATGACTAGTGATTCGTTGAGCAATAACCGAAAGATTTACCAATCATTTTATTACTGTAATATTAAGACATTATCCTACGAATTATTGTTGTACGGATCGTAGGAAGGCAAAGAAGAAGCAACCAAGAAAAGACAGTCGTCGTTCGCTTCGCGACACAACCGGTATTCCGAAAGTATCGACAAATTTAATCTCATAATTAAGTGGGGAAAGCTTTTAATTTAATTTATAGATAATGCAGATGCATATGTGGGACGCCGGACTCCTTCCTCTCCTTCATCAGATCCACGCTCTTTTTCCAACCACCATTTATTTATTTATACGTTCTCATCCTTCGATCGTTTTTGGTCTGGTTTGCTAGCGTACCTGTGTATATTTGTTTGTGTCTCTGCGAGAGGACAGACAAACCCTACGTGTTTGTGTATGGTTTATATATATATACACGTATATAGAATGTGTGTGTGTGTGTGTGTCGCTTGCTCAGTCACATGTATAATCAATACAAATAGTAGTCGTTTGCATAATTTGACGATAAAAGTCCGACTGCTTTACAGCCCGGCGCGACATCATTGTCACTGTCAATCTTATATCACGCACTAACTGGACTCTCACACAAACATTGTGAATTCCATTACAATAAAGATACTTTAATTTGACAACAAAACACTTTATGATAGCAGACGCAGCAGTGAGACGAGGAGGATGAAGACGCGGAGCACGGACATCGCAGACCCTGAAACGAAAATGCACTTACTCTGTGGGCTGCCAATAGTTTATACCTCCTCTCTTTTTTATATGCTGCTGCTTCCTCTGCACCATTCCGATCCACGCCAATTCGGAAACGGGCCGAATGCATCATCATCATCATCATCGAAACAAGAATACACAAGATTACAAGTTTGCAAACAGAACCACACTTTAGCAGGAATCATATTCTTATGGTTGATGGAGTCTTAACATAGAAAGTCTCCTAACAAATATTTTATGCTCATAATTAGTTTTGTATAAACGTATATTTATAGTTCTAAACTGTATACATTGAAAACCTGCAGTTAAGATGTCTTTAAATGAAAATATATGTACGTCGCAGTTGAATGATGATGTAACATTTCGTACAGTTTGTTTGCATGAGATTTCTTCGGGAGATTCGATTCGATGTGGAATTGAAACGAAAATCGATTCTTATCAAGAAAAAAGTCGCGACATTGTGTGAGCGTACTGCTGTTGTCTTTTGGTGTACACGTTTCGAATGTTGTTCGGTGTTCTTGTATCAGGGAGTGCTGAGGAAAGTAACAACAAGAGGAGGAAAGGAAGTGTGAGAGAGAGAGAGAGAAAAGTGCGTGGGTGACGAAGGCAAAAGTGAGACGTCGCTTGTCAACAAGTGTTGTACTTTGTCGATAGTCAACGGAGACTTTGTTGAGAATTTGCTGGTTTCCTCCCTGGATACAACAATTTCATCCATTTAATCGAAGAATAAAAATAGAGTCTTACCTGTAAAATAAAGCGATCATTAAATGTAACTTTACCAGGTACATTTATGAGGTAATATTAGGTTTTAATAGATGTCAAGATCTTGTTAGTAGTGAAATAAATGTAGATTGAAAATAATAAACCTTTTCTATTACCATTATTTTCAGTTTGTGTTTTTTGTGCACAAATTTGATAATTAACAATTACTAAGCATAATATCAAGTATTTCTAATTGTATTGTTTCTTTTTAAGAAGAATGTGGTGGTAGTAATTAGACAAAATGTAAATGGTAATAGGTTAATTAATCGTTTGGGAATGTCGGTGCACCGTAAATAACTCATGGGTCATGGAATGAATATAATTTTATTAAATATTATCTTTGGTAGGAGCATAAATTATCTGGTTTTACTAATACTCATTGCATATAAATATATAAATTTTGCTCGTTTAATTAGTGCCCTCGCTCCGGATATCTGCGTGGATACGTTGGAGGTCCATCTCTGTCTTTCGCACGATGCCGGAGGAGGAGGAGGAGGCATGTATCTCTGGACGTGCAGCGTCGAAAATAAAGATGAGGAGCGGCGCGGAGCCGGGCGAAACCCGTTTATTCGAGCGGAATGTGATTCGAGGGAATTTCAATATCCGTGAAATGTTTATTCTTGGCCTGTCTATAAATTATATTGGGAACTGTTAGGAAACTATGACTAATGAAGCATATATCATCCGAGTGCCAAGGAAAGGACAATTGAAGGGTGAGATGAGGCGAGGGGTAAAAAGCCGGGCGACGCTCCTGATGGTCCGTATATCAAAACCGTGACATCCTGAAACAATAACTCAACTGCTTTACAATCGGAATAGACACGCGAGGCTTAAAAGGGAGAAAGGGTCGGATTCAACGAAGGAGGAGGATGAGAACGAAGGAGTAGGAGGATTGAAAACACTTATTGTTGTCCATCCTTAAGATGAAGTAGATGATGATGATCATCATCGTCGTCGTCGTCGTCGTTACCACTCGTGGATGGATATCATCAGCAGATTGATGTCCGGCCGCCCCCGCCGCAATCAAGTGTAAAAACGAGGGTAGGAAAATCGCAGACCGCACGTTTTATCCCGGTCCCTGTCCACTGACCAGACTCATTCAATCAACTGCCAAATTATCTGACCCGCTGATTTCTCTGTGGTCAATTGAAACACGGTCGGCCCCGAAAAAAGGGGAGGCCACGGTAAAATAAAAGAGACACAAACAAAATACGATCAAATAAAAGTACCTCGCATCATCAATCCATTTAATTGGGGCCATCCTACATACAATTAAACAGATTCCTTCTTGTCACATTTCACAATTTGTCCAACTCCAACAGTTCCAACATCTTGCACCACCTATGCTCGAAACTTAACATACACATACGCATCTTCATTCATAAATTAAAAGTTTGATATTATCGTTTCATATGATCGCATACTCTTAAACATACGTAATATGTTAACTAAGCAAAGCGTTTAACATTCATTTTACATTCTTACACACGCATTAAAACGATTTTACAGCCAAACTTACAGCAGTTTACAGTCTATAAACTGAAAATAATTACTATATTTAAAAAGCCCAAAGCCTCCAAAAATAGCCAACCAAGTGCTAAGACCTTTAGTTCTCTTGTAGGGAAACCGAGAAGGCATCTATCTACTTCATACTGCAACACCGCAAAGGCCATGGTAATTCCAGAGGCCTGTCATCTTTGCTTGTTGGCACCATGGACAGTATTTTTAATACAAAGCCACCACCAAATCGGACAAAAGTTATGCATTTTACAGATTGACAACCGAAATGTTATAATTTGTTGCCTCGACTTACTGAAAATAATACCAAAAAGATGACTACATAAAAAACGAAGTCTTTTAGGAATTGAGGAAAACAGTTACAAATGTGACCGGACATTGGGGTGAATATATTATATTACTAAACGGTAGCCAAATGGAAGAAACCGGTATACCGATGATTCAAAAGAGAATAATACCCTAAGCATTATAACAGCAACCGCAAACAGCGTAAGATATTCGAACTCGCTGAAGATAATTTACGGAATAAGAATGAAACGAAGGAGCGTCGCGAAATCAAGATTACGAATTTAATTACCTATGGCATTATAAACTTAACTGCATCGTTTAACGACTTGTTAAATTCATAATTACCTAGCACGCAATAAATAAAACAATCTGCACAATGCAAACAAAAAGCACATATCAATTAGTCGATGCTTCGAGCAACAAATAAATCAGTTCAGTTTAAGAAAACGTATGATTCAATATCATTGCATTACTGAGGTATAAAGACTATTTTTTTTTAATAATAATAATATAAGAATAATGGAGATGAACTTGGTTAATTAAAAATATTAAGTTCATTCGAACGAGGAATGCGCTGCAGAGTGATTGGTTGTTAATTACGATCACAACCGGATTCTGGTAACCTTTGAAATGCTCGAAATGGGATTGTCGAATCTTGGGACAGTCAAATGGTTTCGGTAAAAGTAATCTAAAACGTGATAGTACAACGTTTATCTAAACGATTTCATTTCATTCATTTCGGATTTATCTACCATCTAAGCCGACCCATGTTCTCATTTACCTATTACTTTGTCTTTTCTGCAAATTAACTTAACTACCATACTTTATACTTATAAGTCTTTTAATTAATTCTTAGTTTTAATAATCGTATATTCAAATTGCTTATTACAATTTTAATAAGATTTAGCACGTTTCCTAAACATTACATATAATTAATTTATATATTTTTCAATTTAGTTAAATAACAAAATAAATAAACAAACTTTATGAATTTTCGAAAGTAATTTCAGTACTGAGAGCGCCATCCAATGGTTGATTAAAATACTTTACAAATCTATAGTTTCTTGCATTGAGAAGTATTACGTAAATATTAATATTTACACAATTATACAAATAATACAAATGAAATAAAAGTTATGCTATTAATAGAATGATGTAGTTGAGTGCACAAACTATTAATATTAATATTTTAGCTCAGATTAACATATATTCATATAAATATTAATTAATAATCGAAGATTCTGATGTAATTTATGTCTCTTCTATAGTAGTTAACTATAGGCAACCAGCGGATACACGTGATGTGCGAATAGAGTTGCCTATAGTTCAAATTCATCATATGTTTACCTGTCTAATTTATCTGTCATATTTATATAGTTTATCGCCGATTTATTTCGTATCCGATGTGCGGCGTTTTATCTCGTCGCAGGATTATCTTAAATCGTGCGACGCATTTGGAAAATGCAGTGTTTCCTATTTAAAATGTACACAAAAATCAAATAACAGATGTCCTTTGATCTGTACCCATTCTGACGTTATTTGATTTTGCTCTGCACACAGTACATACATTTTTTTTTACTTGTACTCTATATAATTTTCTTTGTATATTATTTAAAAGGTGGTCGTGGTGGTTGAAATATGTGGGTGAAACCGTCCGAGGTGTTGCTGGCCCATACTCTCTGGTATGTCAACAACTGCACCCTATCTTCATTCTGCACAGAGCACCAAAAATAGCCAACCAAGTGCTAAGACCTTTTGTTCTCTTGTAGGGAAACCGAGAAGGCTTCTATCTATTTCATACTGCAACACCGCAAAGGCCATGGCAACTCCAGAGGCCTGTCATCTTTGCTTGTTGGCACCATGGACAGTATTTTTGATACAAAGCCACCACCATATCGGATCCTCCATCAGACTCCAACTTCAGAAGTTTATTATCGTAAGTACTTGATTCCAAACTTCATCAAGCACTGATAACAATTTACATATTTATTATAAACATTAATCATCTTCTAATAGATTCCAATAAGAATCTGGTTCATTTTAAGTGTATGAAATAGTAGACAAATCCTATAAATAGTTCTGCCTTTACAAAATGAATTATTTCAATAGACCAGTTTTGTTTCAATTCTACTTTTTTTTTTTGAAAAAATAGATGAAACAATTGATTCTCATTCCTTTGTGTAATTGATTAATGAATTTAGATTACAGTTGTAAATATTTGATTTGCATTAGAGACATATGAAGCCACTCCCTAATTTTGTCAGTATCATAAATTCCAAATATTCATGGTGCATTTAGTTGAAATTTAAAAAGAATCCGAGAAATATAATTGAAATTAATAATTAAGTGCTACAAGTACATTTATAGCTTGTTTTCAATCATATCTTGTAATAACAAATTCATTCAATTTTGTAGATTAACAAATGTGTTATCTTCGATTGGCTTTTAACGACATATTTTCCGTAATTTCGAAAATATTGATTTATAATGTTATGTAAATAGAAATTAGCACAATTTGTGTTACACAATATTTTTTCATTTACAACTTTAGTGCTCTTCGCAACATATAATAGATGAAAGTTGTTTGAAATGAAAGTAATACGTACATGACGCTTGTTATGAACTTGGAAATGTTAATTGGAAAACCGGCTTTAAACTATTATAAAGTAAAGATAATACAAACCCGTTACATTCATTGTTTCAGATTGTATTAAAATAGCAGGTAAAAATGTATGGTTTTCAGGAATACGGGCATGTTGATGATAAACTCTATATTTAAAATGAATCAACAACAGTTTGTCTCGAAATATGAGCGCTGTTTGAAGGTTGCGTGAAAATAAATAAATATATATTCAATGTTATTGCGTTTCGCACATAATTATTGCACAATTGTTAATTTGCTTTATATTTGTTACTATTTTTTTTTCATTTGCTACGCTTGTAGGCTTATCAGCTACATTCACTACTACTACTACTAATTATAGCTCAAATTTGATAAGTGTGACCTGCAAAGAAAATAACAATATGTTTTGTTTGTTAAGTGGATAATGCACGATGTCCGGAAAATCAAATGATCATAATTAATATTTATACTTTGTTATTGGCACTATTCAAGGCTGCAAGATATTTGATATCTGCTTAACACTTGAGACTAATATTAATTTAATTGATCTACGTCAATGTGTCTCTATTTTCATGAATATAATTGAAATAAATGTATTTTTTTTAAAATATTGTTTAGCAGTATTGATTTTTGTGTTTTAGAAATAGCATGTTCAATGACACAGCAGGAGATATTTGCCGATTGGGATTGGCTTTTGGCTAACGTCTCCGAGACGCTGGGATCTTTCGATAAAGAGGACGACATCACGGATTTTGTCAAATGCAAAGTGGAATCTGTATTGGCCACAACGCAGGAAGGTCACGAAGTAGATGGTAAGATGTTG
>JAFMTC010003290.1:23352-37976 GCA_018845635.1 Nicrophorus orbicollis | reverse complement strand
TTCTTCGGGACCAAAAAGGGTTGTTGTTTCTCCATTGAATTATTAATTACCTCGGGCCAGAGGCGGTGTTGGCCTGCGGGCGACGTCGGGGGCGGCGTGTCCGGAATCGCCTTTCCGGCCTTAAGCCTCTCTCGTAGCTCCTGCTCTTCCTCCATTTTATCAAGACCAGACTCGACGGCATCGTAGAACTCGTCGTCTGCTATCACACTGTGAGGACCCTCCTATAAATAACGTACAAATTTGAATAAATGTCATAGCAACCAACCAAATCTTATCACTCATTTGTTCATTGTTCTATGCTCACTAAGCATTTATCTTTAATAAAACGTTTACCACTCAAGAAACTTGAAATGTAACAGAATAAATGATAATTTCACATGTCAAATTATCCAAGATATACACAAGAAAAAGAGATATTTAACATTGTAAAAACAATAAAGAAGCCCTAAAACTTTAAGACATTTTAAGACATTATTAAACATACAACATTACAATAATATATTATTTCCATTCATACTATGCAGACATGAATATATACGATATAATAATAAAGAAATTCTGAAGATAATTGTTTGAATTACAAAAAAAAAGGATTTGTTGGAAGTCTGAACTTAATTAATCGAAGTTATTGTTTTTATTCTTCGAAAATATATTAATTATAATTAACTGATTGAAATGTGCACTGTTATTTCATGATAAATAAAATAATTATATAAAACAATCAATATATCAACAGACAGGCAATAATTCAAACTCGATAAACCAATTTATCTCAAATGTATTCTTGATTTAATTAAATCTCAGTATAAGAAACTCTTAACTCTCTTTAATTATTTAAACTTTAGATGTTACAAGTAGCAGTCTTTAGTATAAACAACATCTTTGCCGATACAAGAGTATGTTTTGACTAATGTTATAATTAACCAATAGAAAATAATGATATATCTTCATAACTAGTACTAATAACTATTACTTCTTCTTCTCAAATTTTAGATTGCAATAATAAAACACATTTCAACATGAAACTGAGTGATAAATAACATCATTATTTATCGTTTCACTTAAATTAAAACCAATTATCATTATTTTCCATAAGTGTTTTAGTATTTTCCATACACATATTTGTTTTGTCTCATTCATTATTAGTAGTAAAGATTGAAACTTAGACAATACCAAACATTTACACATTTTGTATTAATTAGAACATTTTTAACAAGAATCTTTTAAATAAACAGAGAAAACAATTAATTAAATGAATATTTTTCTCTCTTCATGACCCCATAAATACAAGTGCAGATTGAATATTACCACGTTTTCCAAATAAAAAATTAAGTGAATCAAAGATTTCAGGCTAAAAACAAAGGTTTACTTTCCACATTTCCTTGTATCGTTAAGAGGAATTAAGTACATAAAAGCGTAAGCTATAAATAGGTAAACATAGAAAGCAAATTGAGTTAATAGAAATAAGTGGTATAATCTTCATTATACTGATTGAACATTTAACAACAGATCATCAAAAATATTGTATTAAAACAAAACATGTTCTCATTCAGTGATTATAGATAAAGAAAAGTAAGATAACTGATTATGTTCTTTGGAAATAAGCTGTAGATCTCTTCAAAGTTTGTTATTTGAGAATCTTAAACTAAATCGGAATTCTTAAAGAAAATCTTCATATATTTATACGTGATGATGACAATATGATATAGCACTAAACTAATAAACACATTATGTATTAACACATTCCAAGGACTAGCATTCCATTTAAACATCTTTCATTATAGTTATTAAGTTATAAATACACATATAATTTAAACTTAAATTCGTACGTTATATAGTTATTTTCCGGACAGAAAGATTCTAAACTCAATAGCCCCATGCAACAGTTCATTGTTATTTACTTTACAATAATATTGTATGTGTTGTTAATAACTAAATTAACGTTTTGTTGAGTCTTTTTTCTAAATGTTAGACGATATTATCGATTATTAATGTAAATCGTGTGCGTGTATTTTTTTCTAAAAACAAGTTGATTCACAGAATTTATTAATAACTATTAGTCATTCGTAGAAACAATCAAATAGAAGCATTCAATCCAGGTCACAAAACTTTACGCCGATATAATGTGTTACAAAACTGGATGATAAGTGTAAGGTGTAATGATTCGAGCAATTTACGAACCGATTTAGCACTTTTCTTGAATAAACCCATTTAGCACGGACCAAAGCACTTTATATTTCGAATAACACGACTAATCACCGCCCGATGGACGATGAACTAAATGCAAATGCAACATCAACATTGCCTTAAATCGGACGCCCCCACCGCGATTTCAGTCACAAAGCAGTTTCAAAATAAGTTTACCACAAAAGACTACGGTTTCCGTAGGTCAAGTACGGAGAGAAATTTTGTATAATTAAACGAAGGAAAGCAAAACCAAATCGTAAATCAGGCGACTTAATTTCCAATTACAGCCGATAAAGTAATCATCTCTTCCAAAAAAAGTAAGGTCATCTCTTCCAAAGAGAAGTGAGGCATCACTTTTGTCGCCAATGAAACTCACAAATTTTCCTCGGCGCATCCTCCGCATCACTTTGGCCATCATCTTCGCAATTCGCAACGAAACGGAAAGCAAAACAATAATAACACAGAAAACGCGCGCACTCCGCGGAATGAATTTGAATACTTTTTAGTCCACTTTCTATTCGGATTCGGTAAGAATTACAAATGTACGCCGCATCGGATTGCGTCACATGAACTGCGGTATTGAAAATCGATGTGATTTAGCAACGACAATCGAATGCGTATGGAAATATGTAATATTCGTGGTATACATGTAACATTCCCACTACTCTGCACTACACTGCACTACACGATGGTACTACAACGAAAGCGAAGATCCTAGACAAAGGCCAGCGAGCGACGGCGGTGTGGAAAGAATAAAATTAACACACAGATACCATGTATAAATATTTAAATTAGCAATTTGGCGTGTTGCTCAAATTGCTGTCGTACGGCTCAATTTTTATTCAGCTGGATGCGGCTGACGGTCAAGGAGGAGGCGACACTGATCAGTTTTAATTCGTGGCGTTATTAACGATTAGCACTTCTTTGCACTGCCGCACTTTGGAACCATCCGAAACGAACATTTTTTCGGCCGGACTTCGCTTCGTGCTAAGTGAAAGTTCGGAGAACGATCATTTCATAATGACTGAAATCCAACAACTTTGACCACATCGAAGCTTCCTAATCGCCTTGCATTACATACATATCCTTCAGAACAAGCATCGAAAATCAACGGACTAGAAATAACGCACAGTATTTTGTCTTCACTTTACGCGAAACAAAACAAAATAACACATTAAATGACGCATGAATTATTTCCTATAAAGTCAACTTATTAAAAGAATACGTAGTAATGATTATCCAACAATATGTGTAATTTTTTTTATACATAGATTCATAAGTTTATGCATTATTCTATTACTAGGACTACTGCAATACATACAATTTGACTTTTATGTATATATGACTTAAATAAGTCAATTTAGCCCGATTTTTAAGTCTTTCTATTAACAAAAACGATTTTCTATATAAGTCTTAAGAAGGGCTATTAACAACCCTTTGCAACAGTTGAAAAGACTGCAATCAATATCCCTTTTTTATTAAGAATACAATGAAGATTAATATTTACGAAAAACTATAATTTTTAATAACTAAAGCATCTTCTAATTTGCGAGAGAATTATTAAGATATTATTATTAATTGCCATAAGAAATAAGTAAAAGTAATCATTATTAAAAAGGCAGAATTACAGTTTAAAAGTTTCCAACCTTTAATTTACGAGACGATCTACGAAATATTCCTCTCCACATTGCGCGATTGAAAACTGCTCTTGTATAAACATGAAAATAACTGCAATGTCAAAGTCACAAACTTCAAATAAAGTTGAGATATTTTCACGTTGTGCATTCCGTAATTAGTGTGTGCGTTAAGTTTGAAACAGTTAAGTAGTAGTAGTGCTACTATATCAGACCAGATGACCTACATTTGCCATTTAGGATGTAATTGAATGAATGTTGCACACTTGCTTCTTCTTCGTAAATTCCGCGCTGAAAGAATTTCATTCGATCAATTCCGTTTTTTTCGGTAATCTCTTCAAAATATCAAATTCTTACAAGCAAACTATAAAAAGTAATAATAATTGAGTTTAAATATAACATTTTTATGTTATTAAATCATCATTTTTCATGTATAAACTCGATGATTAAAATAATCATACATGATTCATACATTAAATTCTATGACTAATTTGAAGCAAACGTCCACTGTTATCTTTGAATAAGTTGTTATGCGTATATAAATCGTTGATTTTCATAAAATATTTGATGTAACTATGCAGAAATTACTTTAAAAAAATGTATCAAACCGAGGCAAATTTATCGGACATTACACATAGTATCATCATGGTGGAAATAGATTATACTGCTTCTATAAAACAGATGTTCAAGTGATAGATTACACGAAAATAGCAACATTTTGCATCAATAAAATCCATCAATTGCATCACAACGTCTTTAAGCTTGGATTAAAGAATGGGAGTTAACTAATTAATACGAACAGATGTTAGTTTAACCATAAAACAAGATTATTGATATTTGATTCTCATTCTTTAGCATTTGACAACATGTGAAGCTTTTTGGTGTTCTATCGCACATTATAGATCTATGGATTAAGGGATTAACGAGATCATTAAGGCAAAGCCTCTCCTGCACAATATTCCAAAAAAGTTGCTTATCCCAGCCAAATACAGGTGTATATTGCACCTATTAGTTTCATACATTTTAAACAAGGGCTACTAATCAATGTCTTTCCAAACATTTCGTAAGTTGCTGTGGAACAGCATGTACATATTAAATAAACAAGTCTGTTGTTAATCTTGAACAGTTTCTCACTAACAAGTATAGGAAACAAGTTTCTCACTAACAAGTATAGGAACCAATAAACTGAATTTGCGCAACAATCTTCTAAATTATAATAGTATCAATCTTCATTTAGTTTCGTACATTTGAAATAAGGGCTATGTGTTTCCTAACATTTCGGAAGTTGAAGTGGCAAATATGTAAATATTGAATAAACAAGAAAGAAAGTAAGCATAGAGTTGTTATTTCAATATGAAAATAAATAAATAGCACTGAACAAATACACTAATAAATTAAACAACATGCAAAATACCCATCTCTTCCATTACTTAATACAGTTCTGTTTGCTACGATGATATATGCAGAGAAAGAAGGAGAAAAGTAAACAAAACCGTTATTACAGAAATAAAAATTTATGGTAGCAGCTTTCAGAAGCTCGTGGAGCGGAAACGAAGAAATTGCTATAGTCTATATGTTTGTATAACGCTGGAAAAAGCAGCAACAACAACAAAAAATATAGAAGGAGAAATGTTCGGTAATATATTAAACGATAAACATCAGACACAGTGACGCGCGTCCTCTCTTCCTGTTAATTTACGATGTTGTTGAAATATGAATGTGCTCCTTTTTTTTCCCGATGGAAACGTGAAATGTAATATTCACGGAGGAAAATAAAAATAGGGAACCGCAGTTTCACGATCACATCTTATCTCTCATCTGACCATTAGTGAACTCGTTAATATTTACTGCTTCCCAGGCCTTCGACACGCCACGTAAAAATATCAAATATCGTCAAGTTCATGTACATGTTTGTTAGATTATCAAAGCTTCATAGCATAGCAGAATTCTGTGATTCGATCTTAGAAAATAACGAAAAGAAGAAAATAACATACAATGGAGAGACTCACCTCCAAATCTGGACCCTGGTGTATGTTATGTACATTGTTCAGCTGATCGTAGTAATTCCTTGCGATCTTCTCGCTTCGCCTTCGTCTCTCCGACTCCCTTTCGGTCCTCTTCAACCAGGACTCTTCGCGCTGCGACACCAAATCCACGCAATGGGCTACGGTGTCCAGGACTGCAGCCGTTGTCGTCCTGAAAGTGATGGCCTCACCTTTGAAATCAATTGGCAAGTTACCTGAAAAGATACAGAAAAAAACGATATATTAGAAAATATATACAGTATTACATGTTACATAAAGTTTACTTTTGATAAATATCCACAAAGTTTCTAAATTTAGTTTAGTTCATAACTTTTTTCGTTTGTATAAGAAGCAGATAATATAGAAATGGTTGGTCATCTCAAAGTGAAATTCTTTAAATATTTTAAAGTTTTGAAAATTGTATAAGAACATTAATAACATCCTCAAGAAATGGGGAATATTTGTGAATTTTCGGGATAAACTCTGAATTGATTTACATTGATTGATCAATTTTGTATTAAAGAAAAAAAATCGACCCTTCATAAATGAAAATATTTTGTGATTATTGTTATACAAACATAGGCAACCATATTAACACTATCTACAATAACAATTGATCAACAATTGCTTTGCTTGTGAAATCAGTGTTACTAATAACTAAATTTGTTGTAAAGTTATCATAGGAATTGCACATTGATTACGTTTTGTGTCTATACTAAAGTTGGATCAATATTTGTTTGTATCCTTCCTGTGAATTTAATTATCCATATTGAGTCACCTATTCAAGAATCAACGTTAACTTTCGTAAAATGCGGCTGCTTTAATAAATTTAATTGATTTCATTAGGAGCATTAGTCGAAATAGGAATGATACGTAAAGAACGTTTAGAATCAAACGAAGAATCCTTGGCAGCAATAAATACCAAGAAGTCGTGCCTAAGGTTTTACCATTTCGAGCACGTTTTCGCAACTAGTTTGTGAATTAAAAGCAGATCGTTATCCATCGTTCCTCTCGATGGAAATGCGCAATTGCAATCCGTCTTCCAAGATTCCGATTCTCATCGAATTCAGATTCAAGATGACATGAACTCACTTTTGTTCCCGTTCACGATTCCGTTGATCTGCAGCGCGTTTCGCGAGTCCTCGTTCTCTGCGCACACATCGAAGTAGGTCTGGAGGGTGTCGATCTGCCTGCAGAGGATGTCCTTGAAGGTCTGAAGCTCGGCCAGCTTCTCCTGCAAATTGCGACCCGTCCGCTTGAAGCTCGTGCTGGACGTCGTGCTGAACGTATTTGACTGCAGGCTCATGGACGAACCATGGCGTTTCAAGCTGTTCTCCGACCCATATCCAGACTCGGCCTACAATCACAAAATCAAATATGTTATTCCAGAAAAAACTATTTACAAAACATGTATTAACTCTTGGAAAATATGTATTTTTGATTACGGAAATCTATTAATAATTGAATAAAAAAAAGTAACAACAATAACAACGTGTTCTCTGGTTAACCTTGAGATGAAGTAATTTCCCACAAAAGTGCATTTAATTAATGCAAATGAGTTAGGTGAGGAGAATAATGGAAACAGTTTTGAAATATTCTAGAATCGTGAGTCCTTGCTGAAATTCAAGTAACACTTGATCATTTCGTGCCGATTCTAAAAGCATCAAATTAGGTTTTAGTTAAATGTACAATTGGCGTAGAATTAGTTTCTCGAGTGATTCAAATCGGACGTACATCAAGTTCGGCACGTGACAATTAAAGAATGTCAACTTCAATCGCAAGAAACTACGCATGCATCACGAGAGGTGACATCAATTGCCCCCGATTGTCCGATTTCAATTAATTGTGTACTTTTTTTTAGATACGTGTGTGTATGGTTCATGACAGAAGGTCGCAGTTTAATTGATGAGGATATCATTTTTTTATTTGCAAGTCCTTGGGCCGCTCAGCTCAGCAATAGCGGCAAATAGGTTTCCAGTTTAGTTTATTATTTACGAACGGAAAAGTAGGTTCCCTTCATGCTCGACGATACGCGTTTTGCTATTATTGCTCGAAACATGCAGTGCGATTCCACAACCGATCATCAATGATTGATCGATTGATGCTTGGAGAAATGTGAATCACTGTGCTGCTGCTGCAACATAGCTTAGCTCGTGTATTATTATTAACCAAATGAGTAATGGGAAGCGGCGAAAAGAAATAAACAGGATCGGTCGAGAAAATCAGAATCGTTATGCAACGCATTGAAACGTTCAAGGTGTTTCCCCATTATTCTCCACGTCCACGAAGGTCGAATGTATTTCGGATGTAATGCAAATATATAGATCGAATTCTGATATGACGAAGATCCATTAGCAAAGCAAACATCGGCGTGTTGCGTATACGTAATTTTCTACAAACGTTCATTAACCGATCACCAATTTAAGAAACACCTCAAACCTATTATAACTAGAGTTAGTTTCCAAAAATTGGTAACCGAACGTTTCCTTGATGTCCGAATATAAATATCATTCATTGTCCGATCCACTTTTTATAATTACCTAAAAAATTGAGTTATTACATCAATTGCAGATGAAAAACTTAAATAAATTGATAATTAGTAAACAAAATCATTCCATTTTACCGATACAAAGACCGATTGACTGTCTTTCCGCCCAAACTTATAATTATATCATTTACAAGAAAGCAAACATGAAATTGTTAAGAAACTTCAAATTCGGTTTAATTTTCTGATTTTCATTCAAAACTATACTAAACTTGATAAATATTAACAAATTTCTTAATGTATTTACCAAAATTTGTTTTAGAGTCATGAAAAGTTTACAACTTCTTCAAATATTCAAATAATAATTACAGCTGAAGACTTTCAGTATCGAAAATTGTATTGGCTATGATTTTGAATCATAACTCCGTGGAAAGTTGTAAGCCAATACACCCATACCTCGTTATAAGGTCGAAACGTTTTCGATTTACGGCCTAAAATGTTTCGCTATAACTTGTTTTCCATGTCGATATATCTACACGTTGCCAATCATGCGCAAGCGCAATAATTGATTCCTTATACGGCTTTTCGCTTTGCGGCCTAGTTTCGAGGAACGTATCTAGGCCGTAAAGCGAGGTACGGGTGTATTAAACAATAATAATCAAGTAAGCGCCACAATGACATCACCGGACGAGTTTCTCGCAACTCCTGCATCCATACAATCAAGTGATTTTGTTGTTGCTTACCTTGTAGGATTCGAGGGCTTCGACCCAGTGCTGCTTGCTGTCCACGGTCTCCGCCCTGAGGTACCACACGCAGTCGTTGACGGAAACGTCGAAACGGCACTCGTCGAACTCGTGGGGCTACAAAATTAAACACTGAGACAAAACGACCTTTTTAGCACCCACACGTATACTTAATCTAAGTGTGATCTTCATTGAAGTAATTTAAGGCTGCAACCAGAGGGAAGAGAAGAGAACAAAAGCAACTTGAAACAATATCTACGGAAAGGAGTGCATTGATCTCTGAATGTAGGTGTGATCTTCGTTAAATAAATATGAGGCTTTCACTGAAGAACAAAAGTAAATTACAGTTTAAAAGGAATCTGAGGAAAGGAATGCGTTGAGCAAACAGCGAAAAGAAATGTTTACATTGGATATTAGCAGGAATTATGCGTAACCACGGATAAAGATGTATTTGTATTAATAGAAAAAAAGGGAAATTATTGATTGAACAACCAACATTTGTTATTGCGTTACATTTACCCGCATCGTCAACGCATAAACTTGCTTATTCAGAATACATTACATCAGCTTCACATCAAAAAATGTAGGGGCTTTCATAAATAAATTATACCTTATTGATTTGCTTCGTCTGAACAATGGAAACCGTTACATAATTTTATATTTTCCAAAGAATAAAAGCCTTTATCGGTTATGAAAACTGAACAGAGAGAGAAAAAAAACATCTGGGCCGTGAGATTAGATATATATTCGTATTCTCCTCCTTCACATAGCTGTCCATTACGACGGTTGGTTTCCGGCTGAAACGAATGAAACCAACCATTCATTCCGGAGCAGGCTATTCCATTATTAACGAAAGCTCTTGTGCACCGAAAACGCAGACATCAATTGGACATTTGTAGAAGAGCCCGATTCCCTAATGCATCATTCAAAAGCATTCAGGATACATTGATTATTCAAGCTCAATGCATCGATTATTTGAGAGAGAGAGAGATTTAGATAGAAACGTTTTGCATAACGCGTAAAACAATGGCTTAATTAGAAAACGATAATCACGGCTCGCGCAAATCGGATCCAATTTCAAGGACGACCTCAAAATCGCAATACAATTCTGTTTGCTGAAATATCGAACCACTTTTAGTTTTTAGCTCTCATGAATGAGCACAATTATACATGCAAGCAGTAAATCTCAAGTTCAAACTAACAAAAAAAAAACGCGAATCTATTTGGGTCAGGGTTAATGGTTTTCGGGTAAAAATATATCACTAAACCACTGTACTAAATAGAAATAGTGACTTTCGACGGTCTTTGAAATTGCATTGAAACATCCAATGTTCTACAGATTCTATTCATAATTGATTTTTCCATAGTTTGTGTCCTACATGTTACACGAGAGTTTATTGCCTCTTTCTATTCTGTGCTCACGCGATGAGCCTACATTTTATCTTCGTTTCACTTAAATTGATTAAATCATTGTTGTACTATATAACATTATGTAATTAGCAAATATGCGAAAAGTTCAATTTTCAAATATATCAAGCAATAAATAACATCGACTTATTATTGATTTGTCTAAAGTTCTATTTACGGAATTTACTCAACAAACAGACTTATCTGGATAGTCTACTCAAACGTCACGATTATCCGGTTAAATGTGATCTTATTTCTTCGAAAATCTGTCTGCAAGTCGTTATTTTTGAATATGAATAAACGCATAGGAATCGGAGATTTCAGAATCCTGTTTCAGAATTTTCCGGTTAAACGCGGCTGTTTGTGTAACGGGCATCACGACCTTTGAGGAACAACGAGGCAGGAAAATAAAATCAACATAATAAAAGTGAAAAAGAGGTCGAGAGTGCGGCGATTCCGCAAAGGTCTGCTGCGAGCGCTCACAAACATTCCATTTAGTTTTGATATACCGTGGGTTTTCGTTTAACGTGATACTTTCGATGGCGCTTCGTTAATTGAATATGATGTAATGAGTATAGTTTGGAAATTCGGTTAACGAACATCGTCTTAGAATGTATTCTGTTCGTTAACCGAATTCCGAATTAATCTGCTGATTAAACATGTTTCTCTTACATGTTACTATAGTATGGATATTCAGTTAACGAACACGAACATCGTCTTAGAATGTATTGTGTTCGTTTATCGCATACCGACGTAAAAGTCTACTGATTAAAATGTTAGTCTTACTTCAATAGTGCAATACGAACGAGATGTAATGAGTACAGCATGGAAATTCGGTTAACGAGCAATCGGAATAGCGAACATCATCTTAGAATGTATTGTGTTCGTTAACCGAATTAATCTACTGATAATATGTTACTCTAACATGTTACTATAGCATGGATATTCGGTTAACGAACAATCGTTATACATCGTCTTAGAACGTATTGTGTTCATTCATGTAAAAGTCTACTGATTGGAATGTTACTCTTACTTTAATACCTCAACTTGCTACACATTCACGTTCATGTATAATTAAAATAGTTAATCATCCAAATATTTATTTAAGTTTAGTAGTTTCAATTTGAAACGGAAAGATGTTAAAACTGACATCACTCAAGTTTAATTCAGTATAACAACACGACTAACGACCACTCGATGTAACTCAACGATCTAATTACATTGAACGCTTTAACCAGAGGTTAACTATAAACAAAAGATAAAATACCCAATTGCTGTTTATCTTCAAACAAGACCTGCTTATATTATTAACAACAATTCATGTGAATGACCATCAACGATTATGATGTGCTTATTATCGATCATCACATTAGGTACAATGGTAACGGTTGCAGCAAATTCCACTTATACGAACATCCCCCACAACCCCTTCTTTCCCATATGCATTAAATAATTTCCTAATGGATACCATTACCATCCGCTCGCATGAGGAGGTCGTTACGTTCTTATACGATCTGACATAATGCGAATCCCCTCACGTTGACATTTCAACAAAAAAAAGATATTACTTTGCAATTTTCCACAATATGCTCTCTTACAGTCTTCTCCATTCCATAGCGAATATATCTTCAAATTGCATAGCAACTACTTTTTTGTTCTAAACGTCATAACAAAGTGATATATTGTTTTCACAGTAATGACAGCTTTTACATTATAACTTGTTTATGTGGCGCAATTCCGAGTATCGTGATTAGCTAGATTATTTATGTTTAAACGTTCAACACTCAATTGTTAATTGTACAGCAACGAAACTAATAGAGTTTCTTTTTTAAATAAGCCTGTTTTTTTCCCCACTGCGTTTCAGAATGTTCATTTTCCGATAACAACATTGAAATACCAGAACTTGTCATTTCTAAATCGACATTTTCAAACAAAAATTAGTAAATGTTTCTGTTTTTTTTCCGCTCGTTGTTAAATAAATAATGAACACGCAACCTTCGTGCGCCGCCAATCAACATTTGTGAACACGAAGAGGAAAATAATTTGAACAAATGTATACGAAACTAGGAGGACCCTTCTTTCCGAGTAATCACACAAAAAGCGTTTGGCCGTTTCGACGAATACGTTATAAGAAACTAAGGTTTTCCTTCAAACACATGAAACGAGTAATGCGCATTATTCCTGAAACAAATTTGCTCAGACAATAATGCACATGATTAACATCAACGTGACAAACAAGAACAGCAACACTTTTGTCCGTATTCAATCTAAATAATATTTCGTATAAAATTGTTCAGTTTGCATGCACTCAACACTATATTGATATGAATATAATTCATTTTAATTATATAACGCAATGATATATATAGATAATTTCACGTGAATCATATTTTATCTAAGTGATTTATTAATGAATTTAGTACCAAGATATGAGAGTAATCGCAGTTTTTAATGAACAACATTTTACGAAATCAATTAAAGCAATTATACTGAGAAAAACAATAAGTTACATGAAGTAATTATTATTTTTATACTATTTCATTAACTTTTTATGGAGAATTCCAGCTCAATAACGAGGCATAAAAAAAGAGTAATTCGAAATTGAATTTGGAACAATATTGTACGTTCTATTCTTTATGTAGACTGCAATTACGAAAGACCGAATTATCACGCTATTTTCGTGGAACAGACACATACATTTCTTTTCGGTCGCACGAAATACAATTGATTCGAGCTAATGTCAATTTAGGTAGTGACAACTGAACTGTATTGGTGTTAATATTGAATGAAATTGATTCAGCTAGAACCGAAATAACTATATTATTAGAGTTTACGTAAACATCAAGCAATTTAGGCATGTCGATATTTAGGTCATCAACCTATTCTGGACGAAATGATTTAGTCGTTACAAACAAAACAAAAACTATATTTTTAGCGCTAGTCTAAACATCAAACAATCTAGGTGTCTTGTTACAGTCTTAAACTATTAGTTTCTAAATTTAGTTTGCAATTTGTCCGTCCGATTACGTATTTTAAATGTCATTTAATGAGTGTATAGATCAGGGGTGGCTAGATAATCTGAGCTATTTTTCAAAATATGAAGTTTTCCGCATTTAAAAGGTATTAAAATAAGAGAACAAAAATGAAAAGGGGTGCATTTATCGAGAGCCGCAACTAATACTTCAAAGAGCCGCATGTGGCTCGGGAGCCGCAAGTCCTCCCCTGGTATAGATTATAAACAATAAAGATACGTCAAGTGTTAACACTAGTTGATACGTAAAAGAAGTATGGAAAAAAACATGTTAATTAGTTGACAATAAGACTAATTATTAGCCTCGATCATTCTTAGTACTACCTCCAACTGTCATCTAGATGTTATCGTAGAATCAATGATTAAAACGTTCGTGTTTAAATTGAAGATGCACCTTTTTTTTGATAATGATACCCGATAAAAGGTCTAAAGTACGTAATATCTAGTACTATATTAACAAGTAAAACTTGTTTCATCATGAATTATATATATATAAAATTAGATTGTACAAATCTATTTTTACTTTAAGAAGAGGCTTAAGCTTGTTTTCACCAGTAGGGTTTTCTCTAAAAAATAAACGACAATCGTTGGCAGTGTCATCAACTGTTCGTTAACTGATTACCCACTTTACGTACAACTTGTTTCATTGTTAATTTTAAATACGTTTCTCTTCGAGATCCGGAATTTAAACATCTGTTCCTACTATAGAAACTCAATAGATTAAATGTCAACAAGTTGATGTTTAAGCTCGTCTACGGGGGAATATAACTGAAGAGTGTTGTTGTTATTGCTTTGCAAACAGTTTCAGTTCAGATAATTAAGCTGAAAAAAAGAGGTGTTATTTACATTGGTAATGGCAGGTCGTTAAAGTGTCTGTTGTTCGACAGATCTCGGTGTCGAAATTGAAATAATAATCTCGGAAGGCTGTGTAATTGAATGGGATTCAATTAGGACGGACTCGATTAAGGACCAAACGTGAATGGGTATCAATCGAATGCGATGCCTTGCATTTGACAGGTCTGGGGTGTCATCAATTGTACCAACGAACATGGAAATGCATTCGAGGTACAAACAAACAAGGTGCGTTATTGGAGGCTACAATGGGTGATACGT